>BLSH010435886.1:1944910-1967000 GCA_018402905.1 Glandirana rugosa
CCAACCCATGGCTTGAACCGGGCTTGAAAGGGGGCTTGGGGTAATTTCAGAGGATAACTGAAATACATCACAGGTGATATCATTTGCTGTTCAGTGATTGCAGTGTTCTAGTCTGCATCTCCCCAAGGTAATACTTAAAATCTGGCCTGTTGGTGGGTCCCAAGGACTGGAGCTGAGAACCACTGGCTTAGAGGGGCAGATTATTGTTCTAAAATCATCTTCTAGTTCTATAGGGTCAGGTTCCTGCTGTTGATGTAAGGGACAGATTATTGTTCTAAAATCATCGCCTACTCCTATAGGGTCAAGTTCTTGCTGTTGCTGTAAGGGACAGATTATTGTTCTAAAATCATTTTACTTCCTTTTGCAGCCCTCTAGCATTTTCCAGGACTTTTTTACAGTCATTTTTGTGCCGAAAAGTTTGGGTCCCCATTGACTTTAATGGGGTTCGGGGGAAAGTTCGGGCCAAGTTCGGTACCCAACCCAAATTGTTCCGCGAAGTTCGGCCAAACCCACCGAACCCGAACATCCAGGTGTTCGCTCAACTCTAGTGGCAAGTTAAACTTGGAACCGGGCAATCAAGTATAGCTATCCACCGTCAATCTAAGACTGGCATGCCCGTCCAAGAAGCTTGGTCCAAAATTCTTGGGACCCTTCCCTATCAAAAGGAAGATCAACGAGGTGGCATATGAGCTGGAGTTACCTGAGTCATTTCGCATCCATCCTGTCTTCCATGTGTCCCTGTTAAAGCCTAAGATCTCTGATGCCTTTCCGGATCAGAAGACAGGTCCACCCCACCAGTGCTGGTTGACGGGATGGAGGAATTTGAGGTGGAAACCATCCTGGATTGCAGAAGAAGAGGTGGGGGCATCCAGTATCTGGTCAAGTGGAAGTGCTATGGGCCCGAAGAGAGCTCTTGGGAGCCAGAAGAGAATCTACATGCGGAAGAGCTGATCAGGGCCTTCTGGAGAAGCCAAGAGAGCCCATTTGGGCATCCGGAGGCTGCCACTTGAGGGGGCATCCCGGGCCATTATATTGCGTTTGCGCGCGCTCGTGTGCATTCCTTTCAGCCCTTGTGCCGCCCTGTGCTCTGGAACCTTCTGTCTACTCTACCAGGGGTTCCTGAACCAGGGCCGTAAGAGAGGTTGCCCACTGAATAGTCAGACTCCACCACCAGGTACGTGACACATCTTTAAGCAAGACTTTTCCACCTTCCTTTTGAATTTTCATCACTTACTCACACCTTTGTCTAAATATCTGGGAGGATTTAGAACATCAATCCCTTTAGGCCTCATACACACAGACGTTTCTTAAAAAATAAACAAAACATCGGGCCCCACGTCAGGGTAAAAAAATCAGCGCTTTTCGGCGTTATGCATCGGCGTTAGTGAGCGTTAGTGAGCATCGGCGTCAATAGGTGTTTTTTTTTAAAAAATTAGCCCTCTGCTATTTTTCAACCTAAAAACATTGGCGTCAAAAAACGCCGGTTAACGCCGGTACATCGTTAGTGGGCGTTAGTGAGCGTTTTTCGGGGTCAAAACGTTACAGCCTCAGAATGCGCTGGCCGTGGGTTCTAGTTACAGCTCACTAACGCAGACGTCCTCTACAGCTCAAAAACCTTGGCGTTTTTATGGGGCCATTGACTAACATGGAGAGCTGCAAAAAACGCCAGAAAACGCCGGCGTCAAAAAACGTCCGTGTGTATGAGGCCTTAGGGGTGTGATTGAAAGCGCTGCTACAAATACCAGGACTTATGGACTGTTTCTTTTGTGTATTTGTATGTTGAATATGTGTATATGCTTTAGCAGCAGCTTATAAGAAATTCCTAAATATTGTATCCTGGAGCGCTGAGCAGACTTTGTGGGTGGTATATCTCTGAATGTTTATGATAGCTCTAATTTTATGCTTGAATACCTGTGTCAGGAGGGCACTTCATAGTGTAAGTGCAATATTTTAAATACATTTTAAGTTTTTACACTATGCAAGGTTTTCTCTTTTATATGTAAAATTTGTGGCCTGAGGATCTGACAGATTTACAGCACCGGGGAAGGTTCACAAGTGTATGGTCTCTGCAGCGGATTGTTTTATCAAAGAAAATGTACTGTCTGCTGGTCACACCAGCATGATATCTGGCGAGTGAGTTCGTACATAAGTGGTGGTGTATTGTCTAAATATCTGGGAGGATTTAGAACATCGATCTCTTTAGGGGTGTGATTGAAAGCGCTGCTACAAATACCAGGACTTATGGACTGTTTCTTTTGTGTATTTGTATGTTGAATAAAATTATAGCTGGCTGTGCTCCAACAGTCCTATTGCCGCAAGCACAAACACAGCACAGCGTTGACAGAATAAAATAGACAGAATAAAGGTCCTTTTCACACATGTGGACCGCTCAGGTCCATCTGTCAGTTTTTCAGGCGGACCTGAATGGACGCTCCATGCACCTCCTATGGAGCGACGGATGTCAGTGGTGACATGTCCGCTGACATTTGATCTGATCCACTCCGCTAAATACAGATGGATGGAAACCCTATTTTCCATCCATCTGGCGGATTGGATCGGATAAAAACGGACAGTTGGATCCATTTTCATCCGATCCCCCATAGAGGAGAGCGGGGCTCTGACAGGTCCGTCTATGCTCAGCGGGGATCAACGGATAGATCCCTGCTGAGCAAACAGAGTCCATGAAAAAGGACATGCATGTGTGAAAGGTACCCCAAAGGTACAAAAGAATACAGATAGCTTTATATCACTCATTACATGTGAGTATTGAGTTTTTGTGTGCTTGCCTGTACTATTTCTTTAAGCTTTTTTTTAACTGGCTGAAAATATTTTTAGCCTGAAAACAGAAAACGCATGCAGCCACTACATCTAAAGACTGGTAAGCTGCAATATATAAAAAAATTAATCTTGGGGTTTCAATACATTTTAACCACTTGCCGACCGCCTACCACATATTTACTGCAGCAGGTCAGTTGCATTGCGCAAAATCATGTACCTGTAGGTGATTTCAAGCAATAGCCACTGGAGGGCACACCGCTGGAGGCGCAATAGCGTGCTGATTGGACACAGGGGATCGTTCCTGGGAGAGGCAGAATGGTGTCTGCCTATGTAAACAAGGCAGATCACTGTTCTGACAGGGGAGAAGAAGGAGATCTTGTGTTCCTGCTAAGCAGGAACACCGATCTCTGTCTTCATCCAGTCAGAGCAACTCCCATACTGTTAGCAAGCACCAGCTAGGCACACATTTAACCTTTTGATCGCCCCTAATGTTAACCCCTTCCCAGCCAGTGTCATTAGTACAGTAACAGTGCATATTTTTAGCACCTATCACTGTAATAATGTCTCTGGTTCTCAAAAAAGTGACAAAAGTGTCAGGTGTCTGATTTGTACGCCGCAATGTCCCAGCCCCGCTAAAAATCGCTGATCGCCGCCATCACTAGTAGAAAAATAAATAAATAAAAATGCCATAAAAATATCCCATAGTTTGGAGACGAGGCAATAACTTTTGTGCAAACCAATCAATATATTTATTGGGATTTTTTTTTTACCAAAAATATGTAGCAGAATACATATTGGCCTAAATTGATGAAGAAAGTATATTTTTTTACATTGTGTATAAAATAATGTGTATAAACATATAAATATATGAAAATATAAATATATATATTTTAAATGTTTTTATTGGATAGGTTTTATATCAGAAAGTAAAAAAAAATTTTTTTTTTCAAAAATGTTGCTCTTTTTTTGTTTAAAGTGCAAAAAATAAAAACCTCAGAGGTGATCAATACTGTACCACCAAAAGAAAGCTATATTTGTTGTAAAAAATGTCATCAATTTTATTTGGGTACAGCGTCGCACGACCGCACCATTGTCAGTTAAAGTAACGCAGTGCCGTATCGCAAAAAATGGCCTGGCCATTAAGGGGGTAAAACCTTCCAAGGCTGAAGTGGTTAAAGAACCTGATGGAGATCCTAACGCTTTCCTATTCCACCCCAAACTAAAAAAATGGCTGGTGCTATGCTTATGAGAAAACAGAATAAGCTCAATTCAGTAAGCTATAACACACATGCTATAACGCCATAATGACCGTTATTTACAGCCACGTCCTTTACGTTATTTTACAAATAAATTCTTCTTGTGCTAGTGATATTAGTCTGAAAACCTTCCTGCTTGTGGAGTCTGCCGTGGTTTCCTTATCACTTTATGTCCTTTTGCCCAGGGCAACAGAATTAGATTGTAAGCATCTCCAGTCTGGGACTTGTTATACCCACAAAGTTAAATGAACAGAGCTACAAAGAAAAGTAAATAATGCATTATAATCCATCTTACTTGGCACTGATGCTATAAACTAATGGCCAGCCCAATGACGAATACAGCAATATAGCCGGGTCAGTTACAGATTTATGCTAGATAGAAAGCAGGGTTCTCTTGAGATATTTTTTGCACATTGCTTCAATGTTTCTTTTGTTTATTAATATATGTGAATATGGGAATTATTTCATTTAATGCTGCTTCTTTAATGTAATATAAAAAAGAGAGGCGAGAGGGGACTTTAAATGAAGCACAACAGGTTCTTAAAAATGTTTTTTATTTAAAAATGATTTATGTTTAGAAAAATAATTGGGAATATTGATGTACATGGTGGGCCATTTATATGGATACACCTTAATAAAATGGGAATGGTTGGTGATATTAACTTCCTGTTTGTGGCACATTAGTATATGTGAGGGGGGAAACTTTTCAAGATGGGTGGTGATCATGGCGGCCATTTTGAAGTCGGCCATTTTGAATCCAACTTTTGTTTTTTCAATAGGAAGAGGGTCAAGTGACACATCAAACTTATTGGGAATTTCACAAGAAAAACAATGGTGTGCTTGGTTTTAGTTACGTAACTTTATTCTTTCATGAGTTATTTACAAGTTTCTTACCACTTATAAAATGTGTTCAATGTGCTGCCCATTGTGTTGGATTGTCTATGCAACCCTCTTCTCCCACTCTTCACACACTGATAGCAACACCGCAGGAGAAATGCTAGCACAGGCTTCCAGTATCCATAGTTTCAGGTGCTGCACATCTCGTATCTTCACAGCATATTTTTTTTTATGGTTTTTATGGTCAGTAAAAACCAATACCGGGTGAGCTGCTCCTTTCAGGAGGTACCGCCATTCCTCCAAAGCCGACTTGATGGCCAGCAATTCCCTATCACCGACATCATAGTTCCAGCAAGATGGTACACCACCACATTATGGGTGTCAGGTCCGAGCATTCCTAGATGAACAGTTTCCTGGAAAGTGGATTGGTCGTCGTGGGCCTGTTGAATGGCCCCCAAGGTCTCCCGATCTGACCCCCTTAGACTTTTATCTTTGGGGTCATCTGAAGGCAATTGTATATGCTGTGAAGATACGAGATGTGCAGCACCTGAAACTACGGATACTGGAAGCCTGTGCTAGCATTTCTCCTGCGGTGTTGCTATCAGTGTGTGAAGAGTGGGAGAAGAGGGTTGCATTGACAATCCAACACAATGGGCAGCACATTGAACACATTTTATAAGTGGTCAGAAACTTTTAAATAACTCATGAAAGAATAAAGTTACGTTAAAACCAAGCACACCATTGTATTTCTTGTGAAATTCCCGATAAGTTTGATGTGTCACATGACCCTCTTCCTATTGAAAAAACAAAAGTTGGATTCAAAATGGCCAACTTCAAAATGGCCACCATGGTCACCACCCATCTTGAAAAGTTTCCCCCCTCACATATACTAATGTGTCACAAACAGGAAGTTAATATCACCAACCATTCCCATTTTATTAAGGTGTATCCATATAAATGGGCCACCCTATATAATAAATTAATCAGATAGGTACATGGTAGTTGGGGACAAGGGTACAAGGGAACATATTGGGACTTTATATGAGGTCATGTGGGTCATTTTTTTAGTACCTTATGCAATATACTCCTGATGAGTGGCTGAAATGCCACGAAACGCTTTTCCATCAACCATGCCAAGACAAGTCTAGTTTTTACCAAGTTTCTATTCCTCATGTTACTCAATCTGTTTGTGTTTATCCTGAATTCTGGAGGCCAATCATGTTCCCATATTTACTTGTGTATATATACTGTATGTAATTTTATTGTCCTCATTGATTTATATCATGTGATTTTATTTTTCTGAATTATCATGGATATGTTTATATATGAATTTTTCTGATTAAAATCCTATTTATCAATGAAAACAAATGTGCTCTTTGGGATCATGACATATCTAAAGTGATTATGGCAGTTAAACATCAGAAACGTGAATCTCATGCACACAGCTATGTGCTATGAACTATCTACAATGACATGCCTCATTTAAAGCCCCATATCCTTTCTTTTCTTTTTTATCCCAATACTAGGGGTGGAGGCCTGCCATCGTTGATTGTGTCACACATTTTTTATGCTAGGAACAATTGACAGAAGTGCCTGAATGACCACAGTACTGTATACATGTTCCTATAATTCCATATGTTATGGATTTTTAATATGTTCTGTAATAATCATTGAATTTATGTAAATCCACTGCTGTGCCTTCCTATTTGGGAAATCTTAGTGTCTTCCGTAATACCCACAACTTACTGATCATAGGGGGAGACTTCACGCTATGTTCGATTTGTGGAGGGTGTTGAATCCGGGAGTCCGCCAATTTACATTTTACTCTGCCCCCCACCGTACACATGCGCAAATCGACTATATCTTTGTTAATAATAATACGCTTCGGGCTATAGGATCGGTACAAATACTCCCGATCTCGTGGTCCGACCATGCACCTGTCCTACTCACATTGGACCTAGGAGTATCAAACAATAGGCCATGCCAGTGGCAGTTAAACAATTTGCTCCTTCAACACCTTCCAGCTAAATCTGAATTGGAAGACACCCTGAGATTGTATTTTGCAGAAAATAACACTCCTGAAACCCCAATTAATATCCTGTGGGAGGCCCACAAGGCGGTCCTCGGGGGACGTTGTATAGCTCTCTCTTCGGCCATGAAAAAGAATGCCCATGCCACTAGACTACATACCGAGGGGGAGCTCAGGGCCCTTGAACAAAACTTACAAATGAACCTGTTCCAACCCACGCTTAGAAAGATGCATTTAGATATGGGTCCATTTCTTCAAGTTGTCAAACATCTCTATAAGAACCCAATCTCCCAAGTTAAGTCTTCATTCACTTTATCCTCTACTTTCCTTACTGCCAATGGTACACGCCAGGGGTGCCCCCTTTCTCCTGCACTATTTGCCCTCTGTGTAGAACCCCTGGCGGCATCCATCCACAATAACCCAGACGTTCGAGGAATCCCGGTCCGGGGGAGGGAATTCAAGACATCACTTTTTGCGGATGATATTATACTCACCCTGACCCAACCCAGGATTTCCCTACTGAACCTGCAAAAGAAATTGGCCTCTTGTCGGGTTTTAAAATAAACTCCTCAAAATCAGAGGCTCTCCCTGTTAAAGCAGAGAAAGTTCTCTATTTACATTCCTTGCAGGGTTTTATCCCTGTAGGAGGTGCAAAGCCTGTCGATTGTCGAAAGGGGGGGGGGATGCAAGGAATTTCAAGCACATGTGACAAAGAAAAAATACACAATTAGGAATCTTATTACCTGTCAGGCAGAAGGGGTGGTCTATATGCTAGAGTGCAGCTGTGGCCTACAGTATGTAGGCAGAACCTCCAGAACTTTAGCCACCCAAATATGGGAGCATGTTACTAACATTAAGAAAGGAGACCTCTCCCATAATGTCTCTCGACACTTTAGAGACTTTCACCAACGAGACCCCAGGCAGTTGAAGTTCTGGGGAATCGAGAAGGTCACTAGGCACTGGAGAGGAGGGGATTTTATTAGATTCGAGACCCGGGTTATGCGACCCCTGGGTCTCAATGTAGAGTTTGACTTAAACTGCTTTATCTCTAATAAGTAACCCTTAATTAATGAGTTTGACAGACAGCTGCTGATTGTGATGAGATTTGATATTGTTCCATGGTAAATGTTTTTAATAAAATGTTGTATATTCATGAAGTTTAGACAGAGGGTCATTGCTCTCTGTTTGTGCCTCTCAGACAGTAGCAGGAGAAGTCTTATTATGTTTTAATATGTTTTAATATTATAAATAAACACTTTTAGTTTAATTTTACTTTAAAATGATAAGAAATACTTTTTAGTGGGATTGGATGCATTTATGGACGACTCCCTTGAGTTTGGGAGTGGCCTCACTTGTTTCCAGCCTCTGCCGGTGGTGTGGGGTGTGTGCTGGGCTGTGGGCGTCATCCTGGATTAGCATCTACTGTTCCCATGACGACCTTGTAGTATATAGTAGCGTGGTGAGGTGACGTGACAGGCTCGGCCCCGCTGAGGAAGGCACGTCTATTCCGTAACGCGTACGGGGGAAGGACCTGCTCTGACATCACCCGCTGCTGTTTGTTGAGAGGAACTCATTTGAACTGTCTGCACGGATATGTACTTACGGCTGTAGACGATCGTTCGGTGTCCGTGTTATGAGCTTGCTGTATACACGCTATCACCATACGAGTGTTTGTAAGTAGACTGATGTTATTAAAAGTTTTTTAAGCCTATCTACAGTCTGCACTTAGTATATACTTATTTTATATACCCACCACACTGGTTATCTGATCCCGGACCAGGTCCTCCCAAGTTGAGCAGGAGACGCTACTCAGTTATGAGGAAGGAATCCCTGAAGAATCACACCGCAATTGAAAGATAACCCTGTGAGATATATCACATGTGTTTGACCCTCTAGTAAAACTGTTGTCAGACTATGAGGTGAGCACAGTGGATGTTGGTGGAGGGACCTGTCTCACTGTCCAGTGTGGATATACAACACCTGGGTGGATCTATGTGCATGATATATTGGACTTTTGAGCAACTTTTTTATGCATAGTATTTCAGCAAATTGGACAATTTTATGGTTTGCACTGCACTGCATCGTTTTTGAGTTTTATGTGTATTGGGGTTGATTACCTTTGATGTTCAGCTGGCAGTTTTAGAAATTTTAGGTTAGGTTCAGCTGCGCTGATTTTTCCTTGTACCAGTTTATTAGCACCGGTATATGACCAAACAGCATAAAAAGCTCCTTAGGCATGTACTCACTGCGGGCCGTTGCTTAGTGGCCCTCCACTGGAAGAGACAGGCCCCCCCACATCTGAAGCCCTATATGCTAAGGTGAAGGATGCTGAGTTAATGGAGCATATGACGGCTAGAATGCAGGATAGGTTGGAAGCCCATGAGGGGATATGGGGGCTGTGGCATCGCCGGGAGGATGTATCGTGACTGCAGTGGTGGAGACTGGTGAGACGTACCTTTTCTTCATCTCTTTATCTCTTTTCTTCTCTGTATCTTCTCTATATCTTGATTCAGCCTACCTTTCTCCTCTACGGGGTATCATTTATTATCGCAATTTAATTTACGAATTGGGTTGTATACCACACTTCACACTGCTAGCGCAAAGTGGAAGTGACTGCATTTTTAGTGAGATAGAATTTCTACGGTTTATGGGCTCAGGATTTTTGTGATACGTAGCTGCATTACACCTATATGTTTATGTGAGATGCTTATGTAAACAGGTCTTCTCTACTTTGAACAATGCAGTGTATATAATGCAGAATGATGCTCTTTATTTTGTAATGTAAATGTGTAAGTACAACCTCTCTTTTCTTTATATACAATAAAAATTGTTAATTGAAAAAAAAAATCTAAAGACAACCAAGGCCTAAACCACCAACCCCATGGAAACAAGCATAACCATCCAATCAGGGAACTCATTAAGTGTAATTTGGGTCTCAAAAATAGGAAACCCAGACCTAGAGGGCACGAATCAGCAGGGTAGGCATGTCATAAAATAAAGTACTGTAGTGCTCTGTTTAGTTGTCTCTCATTCAAACATTGTCCTTTGAACTCAGGCATACAGGTGATACTCAAAAAATTAGAATATCGTGCAAAAGTTAATTTATTTCAGTAATGCAACTTAAAAGGTGAAACTAATATATGAGATAGACTAATTACATGCAAAGCAAGATAGCTCAAGCCGTGATTTGTCATAATTGTGATGATTATGGCTTACAGCTCATGAAAACCCCAAATCCACAATCTCAGAAAATTAGAATATTGTGAAAAGGTGCAATATTCTAGGCTCAAAGTGTCCCACTGTAATCATCTAATTAAGCCATCACACCTGCAAAGGGTTCCTCAGCCTTTAAATTGTCTCTCAGTTTGGTTCAGTAGGAATCACAATCATGGGAAAGACTGCTGACCTGACAGTTGTGCATAAAATAATTGACACACTCCATAAGGAGGGAAAGCCTCAACAGGTAATTGCAAAAGACTTTGGGTGTTCCCAAAGTTCTGTATCAAAGCACATTAATAGAAAGTTATGCTGAAGGGAAAAGTGTGGAAGGAAAAGGTGCACAAGCAGCAGGGATGACCGCAGCCTGGAGAGGATTGTCAGGAAAAGGCCATTCAAAGGTGTTGGGGACTTTCACAAGGAGTGGACTGAGGCTGGAGTCAGTGCATCAAGAGCCACCACACATAGACGGATCCTGGACATGGGCTTCAAATGTCGTATTCCTCTTGTCAAGCCGCTCCTGAACAACAAACAACGTCAGAAGCGTCTTACCTGGGCTAAAGAGAAACAGATCTGGTCTGTAACTCAGTGGTCCAAAGTCCTCTTTTTCTGATGAGAGCAAATTTTGCATCTCATTTGGAAACCAAGTACCCAGAGTATGGAGGAAGAATGGAGAGGCACACACTACAAGATGCTTGAAGTCCAGTGTGAAGTTTCCACAGTCTGTGTTGATTTGGGGAGCCATGTCATCTGCTGGTGTTGGTCCACTATGCTTCATTAAGTCCAGGGTCAACGCAGCCGTCTACCAGGAGATTTCGGAGCACTTCATGCTTCCTTCCGCAGACGAGCTCTATGGCGATGCTGACTTCATTTTCCAGCAGGACTTGGCACCTGCCCACACTGCCAAAAGCACCAAAACCTGGTTCAATGACCGTGGGTTTACTGTGCTTGATTGGCCAGCAAACTCGCCTGACCTGAACCCCATAGAGAATCTATGGGGTATTGCCAAGAGAAAGATGATAGACATGAGACCCAACAATGCAGAAGTGCTGAAGGCCGCTATTGAAGCATCCTGGTCTTCCATAACACCTCAGCAGTGCCACAGGCTGATAGCTTCCATGCCACGCCGCATTGAGGCAGTAATTGCTGCAAAAGGGGCCCAAACCAAGTACTAAGTACATATGCATGCTTATACTTTTCAGAGGTCTGATATTGTTCTATGTACAATCCTTGTTTTATTGATTGCATGTAATATTCTAATTTTCGGAAATTGTGGATTTGGGGTTTTCATGAGCTGTAAGCCATAATCATTGCAATTATGAGAAATCACGGCTTGAACTATCTTGCTTTGCATGTAATGATTCTATCTCATATATTAGTTTCACCTTTTAAGTTGCATTACTGAAATAAATGAACTTTTGCACAATATTCTAATTTTTCGAGTATGTCACGTACCTGGTGGAAGAGTCTGGCTTATGCAGCGGGCAACCTCCCTTACGACCCTGGGTCAGGAACCCCTGGTAGAGCAGACAGGTGGCTCGGGAGTGCAGGATGGCACGAGGGTCGGAATGGATCACTAGTGTAGGTAGGAAGTCTGTTGGTGAGCTTGTGCGATAGAAGCGTGGTCGTACAGGCAGGGTCATGAACCGGGCTGGAGGTGCGGTTCAAGAGGAGCAGGCAAGTGGGTAGTCGGGTCCAAGCAGGGTCGTCAACAGGTGGGCAGCAAAGGTATCAGAGGATCAGGCAGGAGAGTAGTCGTAGACAAGCCGGGGGTCGGTGTAGGCAGAAATCAGCAAGGTCAGGCAGGCCGGGTCAAAGGAACAGGTAATCAGATACAGATAGCTCAGGAAACACACACTAAACGCTGTAGATCAGACAGCACTTGCTGCAGGGCGTGCACAGCTGAAATAGAGCCGTTTGTCGATGTTTCCGGCGCTTGCGTGCGCTTGAACAGCGTGGGTGCACATGATTGCGCGTGAATGTGCAAATGGCGCTACAAAGTCCAGGAAGTGCAGGATTTTCTCCTAACAGAGTATCACCTGTAGATATCTGTATAAATTCATATAGTTGTGGCTGTGGGTTCAAGTGATCATCCTTGTGATTTCCTAACAGTGCAGCGCTCCTCCAGGCTTTCTCAAAGGTTTAGCCCCTCGAAAGGGAGATATAGGTGAGGCAGATGGGACCCATGTAATGACATCATGCTGGGAGGAACACCAACAACCCAGTTGGCTGATTTTTTTTCACAATTTTTACTTTTTTCTGCACATGATTTATGATAATCATGTAAATTTGAGATTATTGTTTATATGCACATATGAGTCCATATGTGCATCATTTTATTAAGGAGCGCTTCACTGTTAGTAGCTATACATTTATTGATATTAGTGTGGTGATTGTACTGTAAAATGATAGCTGTCCTTTCATAGTTTTTATTATTTATTTATATATTCTTTATTTTTTATGGTTGTGTTTTTCTTATAAATAATAGTGCTGGGTTTTTGTACCTAATTTGTGTGTTTTTTTCACTATGATCCACCTAATTAGGGGTGTGGCAGGGGGGATTTTTTGTTTACGTTAGAAAGAGAGGGCATGGGATCCTGGAGTTTTCTGACTCTATAAATTGTTTGAATCCTCATTTAAAACCACCTTTTTTTTCTAGTAGGAAGGCCATTTGGTAACTTTCCCGGTAACTTACGTTAATCAAACAGCTTAACTGAATCTCAATATATCTAACTAAAGTTCATAATACAGTTGCAATTGTTTTCTTTGTCTGCTTGAATCTAGGATATACTTTCTAAACATGGACCTATCAAGTTCTATTTATTAATAAATCAATGTGCCATAACAAAGCCTTGTTTCAAGTTTGGTTTAAGAAATTCAGACAGAATTATTCATATACAGCACCTGGGTAAAATGCAAATATGACAATGCTATACATTTTGTGTATTTATTCAAAACGCCTACATACACATAGCATATAGGAAAACAATCTGTTTGCAAAGGTAAATATTTTTCAATGATGCGGTATATTTAATATGCAACAATAATATGACTTTATGAGATAAAAGAGTAGATAGATAGATAGTACAAGGATAGATAGATAGATAGATAGATAGATAGATAGATAGATAGATAGATAGATAGATAGATAGATAGATAGATAAATATTGAAACACCCTCATTTTTATTGAAATGTATGCAGTTCGGTAAATTCTCTCCAACACTGTTACTGAAGTTCCCACAAATATGTTGCACTTGTAAATTGCTTTGCCTTTACTCTTCTGTCCAATTTTTGGGGAAAGTGGGGGTAGTGTGCTGTGTTGGTAGTCATGTCCTCCATGTTTCCCTGCTCGTTGGGCGGCAAGCAAGGGTCACGTGAGAGGCCCACCCCGAGGTGGGTTCTTCTGGGCTACGCTAGGCACCTGTAACAGGATCACTTTCCTCTACATATGGGGTACCTGTAGTCTTGTGCCATTTTCATCATTGCCCTGGAACAAGGCTGAGATCGCCGTGGGGGAATACTCGACCTTGCACCATAACTGTTTTTCAGTTAATTCTCGGGTCCCCATGACAATGTGTACCTTCTCTGTACCTTACATTTAGAAGGACATGCTGAGCCCTGTCCGCATCCACCTGTCTAGCATATCACCTCTACCTCACACCCAGTAACGGTATGGGGTTCCGTCGTGCACTAGCCTGGACTCCATGTGTGCACTTAACTTTACCTAACTCTTCTGTACCTGGGCATAGGCTGGGGATCTCTGCGGCATAAGTCTTCTCCTGTTGTTATGGGAGATGGATCGTTCATGGAGACAGTGCCGACAACAACTCCCTCCTGCAAAAAGCTATCCCACGTATCTCAGGCACAAGCTTAACGACAGGCTGCTTATAACTTCTGTTACTCTAGGTAACCCTTGTGTCTTCACACCATATTACTCTCATACTGATGTCTTTGTTCCCCAAAGTACCTTAGCGACCTGAACCATGGGATGGTGTCAGTAACTTGCATTACACCTCTTTTAATAGCTTCTGACCAGGTGGAAACAAGGTTTCAAAACTTTACATGAAAAAGTGCAAAAGACATTATGCTAACTCAGGCTATGTGCTGCCCTGGCATGCCTACAAAAGTAGAGTCCATGTATAATACAGGAGCCATCCATGGCATTCTCAGCAGCTGGTATCTTTGTGGTGAACCCCAAGTTCTGATGACCATTACATTGCAGCCGTGGTAAACAACATTCTTTTGTTCCTCACAGGTGCTGCTCTCCGTCTCTTTCTGTTACGGGCACTGGGCCTCCTGCTTAGGGGCTCTCTCTTGAACTTAATCTTGAATCCAGTCCTGATCCCGAACCCTCACTCCGGACCACTATCCCAGTTTTATAACACAGGATCAGTGGATAGGACCCTGCACAAAACCCGCCAAAAACCAAAGAACCGGGAAAGGCATTAACCCTTGCCCTTCTGTCCCGGGACAGCATCTAACTTGCTATTTACAACCCACTTACAAGTTCTAGCCATTCCACAATTTGAAGTCTCACCACAGCTTCTCCTCCTTGTACCTCGGTTCATGCGTTCATATAGCACACCTGAAAATAAATGAAAAGGGGGGTGTCGATAGTGTAGTATATCAAAATTACATATTTATTCCAGGCTAAGGCACTTATGAAAGGTCCAGTAGCTAGTAAGTCTAAAAAGTTGTACAAATACCGGTATAAGTCAAGTAAAATCCAATACTGGTCGCGGTGACACAGAAAAACTCCTTACCCGACCAGGTTTTGTTGCAAAAGGACTTCTTCCAGGGCATGCCCTTTTATAATGGACCTTTCATAAATGCCTTAGCCTGGAATAAATATGTAATTTTGATATATTACACTATCGACACCCCCCTTTTCATTTACTTTCCGGTGTGCTATATGAATGCATGAACCGAGGTACAAGGAGGAGAAGCTGTGGTGAGATCATCTATGCTGGAGGTGGTATACAACCACATGTCTGTTTGACATTCCATAACTAGAGGGTCCATCTGCTCTGGTGTGCTATATGAATGCATGAAGCGAGGTACAAGGAGGAAAAGCTGTGGTGAGATCATCTATGCTGAAGGTGGCATACACCCATATGTCTGTTTGACCTTCCATAACTAGAGGGCCCATCTACTCTAGTAAGCATTCAGTTTGCTTGTGTGTTGGTGAATCACAGGATGGAGGAAGTTTCTATTCGGATCTAGTATGCACAGTCTGACGGAAGTTGGATTTTTTTTTAATTTGGACACTTTTTTCACATTTTTTTTGTTTTTATATGAGTACTTTTTCACATAAACTTTATTGCTGATTTGTGCATGATTGTATAGCGCAACTTGTTGTCGCTATATATACTATTATTGTGTCAATATCTCACATTTTAAGTTGCAGCTGTTTTTCACTTAATGTTCTTGTTTTTTTGGTTATACTAGCAAGGCACTCATCCCCCCCCCCTTCCCTTTGTAACCCAATTTGAAGTCTACCATCTTATTCTTTTCTTCCAAGGTAGATCTGACACAATTTGGCGGCATGTTTTGGGTCATTATCTTGCTGTAGGATGAACCCCTGTATGCAAAGGTATATACAGTATCTTTATAAAATGCAATATATTTAATATGCAATTAAAAACTGTATAACTGTAAAACTGTACACTGTAAAAAAAGGTATAGGATGAAGTAGTAGATAGATAGATAGATAAATACAAGGATAAAATAAGGATGGATCTATAGATACATATCAATATTAGATAGATAGATAGATAGATAGATAGATAGATAATTAGATAGATAGATAGATAGATACTCAGGGGGGTAACTACAGGGGTTGCAGGGGTTGCAATTGCAAACGGGCCCCATGCTCCTGGGGTCCGTGTGCCTCCCTTGTACACCTGTATAGAAGGGATGGCAGAGGTGGCATTGAGAGGAACCAATCTCCCCCATTTTCCTCCTAATTGCAGGAGCTTGGTTCCTCCTATCCAGTTTACTTGTCTTTTGCTGTTCCCAGAGTCCCTGTGTGCTTCCCTGCCCCCCCCCCCACCCCCTACAGAACTGCTGTCTTCCCTCCTCCTCTCTCCTGCCAGCTGCTGTAGAAGATGTGTCATGATGGAGAGATGGGAACGGGTCGGTAAATTTGTCATTTGCCTGCTCCTTCCTTTTCTGAATGGACAGAGCCAGTGGTTGGTACTAATTGGTTCATTCATAACTGAAGCAAAGTAAGCTGTTTTTACTATACTTCCGTTTCTGAATAAATGGGAGGCTCTATACACAACTATTCCTGTCCATTCATTCTGTACAGCGGAGGCTACACAGATGGAGATTGAGGGTTGAGGTTTGTTTAGACCCCTGATATCTCATAAAAGCCCCCCAAGAGGGCTCCTAAAAAAATGTAAACAATAACAAAAGTAAAATTGTAAAAGAAATGTTAAAAAAATAATAAAATTAAAATAGCAATTAAAAACTACTGACACCAGTTAGGGGACTATCAGCATTGCAAAGATTGCAATTGCGACAGGGCCCTGGCATTTCACCACCATGGGGAGGCCCAAAGATGGCAGAAAGGGGGCCCGATGCAGAACTTGTGAAAGGGTCCATTCTAAAGAGACCCGCAATGGGAGTAAAGGGCCCCAGGATCAGTGGGAAGAGGGAGGGTTCTGGCCAGGGGTCAGGGGGGCCCTTCATAATTCCTTGCACTGGGGCCCTGAAGGTTCTAGTTACGCCTCTGTAGATACTGTTTCATTAAAACAGGAAAACAAGTAAAATGACAGGTTTAGTGCAGCTGCCAAAATGTCCTAAATGTTCACACTCATCTCAATAGTAAAATTAAATTCTTGTACTCAAGTTAAACTTTTTCTCTAATATTTATGACAGACAAGCAATTACCCAGCATATAGGATACAAAACAGGACAAAGCTGTAGAGAATAAGAGAACAAGTACTGGATTATTAGCAGGTACAGCCGCTTTCATGATGATAGATTTTTACCGAATATATTTTTAGTGTTGGCTCAGATGAAAGTTATTTAACTTCTTCAGGCCTCAGTTCATTTCCATTCACAAATGACAGATCAGACAGCTCACTTTGCGGCGTTCTATAGCTAGTCTCCTTTTCTACTAATTGACATTTGGAAGTCTGTGAAGAGGGTGTCTATATGTTTGTATATTTAGAACACAAGAAGCACTGTAGGTCTATGTTTACTGTAAAAGTATTTGATCTTGCACTTCTTTGGATTTTGGAATTGTTGGGAAACAGGTAATGGGCTATTGACGGATAACATACGAGCGGCGTATAATACAACTCGGACGTCTGGCAAGAAAAGGGACGGAATCGATTTCTGGCAGTAATGAGTAATTAGGACATCTACTGATTAAGCTTACAAACAACATGTATAGAAATATCTTTAACAAAAGGACATGGCTGGGAGCACACAAGGCAATACAAAAGAGAGAGCCATCTAAAGCGTGTAGAAATACAAAAACATTCCGGGAACTTACAATGACAATTGATGCATTATAACAAGAATGTCCCTAGCATCATATAAAATCTAACTATCTCTTTTTTTTTGTTGTGTTTCTTACTTTACCTTTATTGTGTTGTGGATAAAATGTGGATTATGTACAGCAATTTATAGTATAAGTCCTCTTGCACACAGTACTGGTATTTGAGCATCTGCTTTTAAGGATGTAATATCAAGTGTTTATTTTGCACTTATTCTCGTGTATTTATGCACATATTTGTATGTATATATATGCACGTTTACACATTTGTGCACACAATACATTCCTAAGGAAAATTCATTAATATTTATGCTCATGTGCACGTATTTGCGAGCATTTACCGCAACATACTGATCGGGAAAGCAAATTTTTCTATTTTTTGTTTATTTAAGAATACATAGTGCTTGTTTACACGCCTGTGTGTACAGGGACATTGTAAGCAAAATCTGGGCTTTCTTGTGAATATAAAATATGCTTTGATTGCTGTGCAACAAGCAAGAGTCTCACAGACACATATAAACAAAAAAATAAATTATAAAGGACTATAACGGTACCCCAACGTTAGTAAAAAATGTCAAAAATAATTTATTGTTACATGATAAAAAATATTCACATATGTACATATCAGAAAACATAAGGCTTCTTTCACACTGAGGCGTTTGAAAAACGTGTGCAAAACATCAATCGTTATTACCGCATTTTTGCTGGGTTTTTCCAGCATTAGCGCTATAATTAGCGCATTTTTGCTGGGTTTTTCCAGCATTAGCGCTAACGCCCAGGCGCTTTTGAAGCGCTTTTGAAGCGCCATCATTAAATAAATAGCACATCCCCCAACATTATATCCTGTTTACTTCCTGGTATCTTTCCACAACCTCTGGGTGTTTTGCTGGCGCTTTTAACACGCTTTTAACGCGCTTAACGTTCATTTCAATGTATATGGGCGTTTTTAATGCGCTATTTTTAGCGCTCTGAATAAGCACAAAAAATCATGCTTGCAGGACTTTTTTAAACGCGGCACCAGCGTGCAGTGCCATAGATAGCAGCGGTGGCGCCGCTGCCCACCCCCCCTCCCTGCAGTGTCAGCGTGATAAGCGGCAACCCGCCCCCTCCCCATAGTAAAATAAAGGGGAGAGGAGCGGGGCAAGTGCCGCTTCTCTTGAACTGCCGCCTGGGACCCATGGTCCCATGGTAGGGCGGGCCCTGGGTGGTCCTCTTACAACTGGTCATTGTCACCCGTGCGATGCCAAAGGAAAATCCTCCTCATGGTAAAGTAGATTGTAAATACAGGGACCACACACCTAGACTTTACCCCTTAGTTTCCTAATATTACCAACCCAGTATGCATTTATATGGTCAATATGGCTATGTATCTCAGCATTTCATAGGGCATCATGATGTTTTTCCAAATATACAGTTCCAAATACATAGGAATTTGTGATTACTTTACCATGAGGAGGATTGTCCTTTGGCATCCTACGGGTGATAATGACCAGTTGTAGGAGGACTACCAAACCTATTTTTTACTCTGTATACAAACCGTGAGGTATGTGATAATAGTTGACTACTGAATATATCCATTGCTTAAATAAGAGACTGCAACTGATGTCTGTATTATTCCATACTCTAGTGTTCTTGCTGAAACCTTTCCTGAAGAAGCGGGTTATCTCCTGCGAAACGCAAACTGTGTCAAAAGAAACTACAGCAACTCACTGTGCTCTACTACAATGGAGCCAACTAGAGTTTATTGAAAGGAGTATCAGATGTTTTTTTTGAATAAAAAAATGTGTTTTTTTGTGTTTAATCGGTGCATGTCTCTTAAGCTTTCTGATATGTACATATGTAAATATTTTTTATCATGTAGCAATAAATCAATTTTGACATTTTTTAATAACGTTGGGGTACCGTTATAGTCCTTTATAATTAGTTTGTTAGGCCCAATTTTTTTGTATATTACTGGTTAGGATGAGGTACCAGACACATGTTGTCCAACATTTGAGGGCTTTTTTTTTTTGAGGCCCTCCTCCCAATATTCTTTTTCCAGACACATATAAACCTCAGCACAATCTTTAAAATAAAAAATAAAAAAAATATTCCATTACGTGTGGTTTTGCATAGACCAAAAATAGACTGATGGCTAACCTTAAAAAAAACTTCATTAAAATAGTCAGGGATGGCTTAGCAACCAGTAACTGTTGAGACAATGACCACTTGAGTGAGATGTATGTAATGTACAATATAGTGCACATTGTGCAGGAATGTAGGGCGGAGTGCAGGGGTGTGCAATACACAGAGTGCAATGGCCAAGATTAAGTATTTAACAGAGTTCTGCAGTCTGTGTTTAAAGGATTAAAGGCCCGTACACACAATAAACGAAAATGGCCACACGACAAATGATTGGTGGACTATCTGATTGTTAATATAGTGCTTTTGACAGTCGAATCCGATCTGGTTGGACGACAAAAACTGAAGGTGCATGCTAGAAAATGTATAAGATATGTGAACACACTGTCTGATTTTGGCCTAATGTGTACAGTAATCGTCTGGAAATAATCAAATCTACAAACACGCATGATCGGAATCAAAAAATGACCTGGAAGCAGTTGGGCACGAAAAATAGCAAACGTATTCAGGAAAGAACATTTGTATCGCGGCTAATTAACCGGCTCCCGACCACGTCACATACATTTGGGGTGTGCACTTGATATGTACATATGATAATATAGGTTTCTATATTCACAACCATCATCTCCACTAGTATTGGCAAAACTTTTTTCATCATATTAGATCGTGATTGTAATACTATTTCTCCATTTATTTCTTTGATGGGGTAAATTATGTCCTTAGGATAGAAAGTGTTTGACCCTTGTATGCTTCCTTCCTTGATTTCTATGGTAACACAAAGGAAAGAACTATATAGCACAATGAAGCAAGAGATATCTCAGCGGTTCTAAATCTATGTAATTGAACTACCAATTGCTATGTTAATTAGTTACACATGTGTATTTATATTTTGAATGATGTCTGTCATTTAGATGATGCTTTAGCCTGAGGAAGGGCATTCTGTACTTTGCCTGAAAGCTCGCTATCTGAATGATGATTGTCAATATGCAAGTATGACTTGTAATGTTTTCTAATAGTCCTAATGGACTTCTGAATAAAAATTAAGTGCAACAATCCTCGTTTGGAATCTTTCTATGCATGGTCGGTGGGATGACCTGATCGTTTTCGCACTACTTCCCTCATCTGCTGTGTCTGTTCGCCACACCTGATTTCCAGAGCACCTTTGCATAGTCATATTTGTATTGCCTGCAATACTGCACACAATTACTTACACTAGCAAGGTGGGACATTGTGATTTGCTATGTAGCTTGTTAGTGCAGTCATGTTAAAAGACAAATATTTTCCTATATATAGTATAACATATGTTATTTTATGTGTTTTGCATGCCTGCTTAAAAAATAAACAGGAGAAATGTGTCTGCACATAGATGTTAAAAAAAGATGGCATGTTATTCAAGCACCTTACAACATCCCCTGGGGATGTGCTGTAACTAAAAATGTGTGGTTTTATTTCTTACTTGCTAATCTGTAATCTTTAAACTTGGTATATTTGTATCTGTAAATTGTGCTGTTTGGGCAACTCGCCCAAATTTTAGCTAATTCAACTCGAATTCATATTTTGCCATAGACTGATTGATCCATAAATACAAATAAAGAGAGTTGACATATGTAAACAAATGCACATATTGAGAAACACAGTTAGAGTATGTATAAGAATAAAGTATTTAAATAAATATCATATAGTGACATTGTATCATAATTAATGTAAACATTCAATATTGAAGCGAGTGTCTAACATTACACACATTTTTCTAAGTATATACAGTTGTGTTCAAAATTATTCAACCCCCACTGAAATTGATTGTTTTGGTCGGTTTGACATTGATTATGATCATTCAGTCATCCTGCTTACAATTAAATCAAAGAGGCACGTGTAGGTGTAGGTCAGACAAATATAACATAACATTTATAATGAAATAACCACAAATGTCTTTTCTGAGCTCACATCATTATCAGTTTTATTCAACCCCAAGTGACATTCAATCTTAGTACTTAGTACAACATCCTTTTACAGTTATAACAGCTTTTAAACGTGAAGCATAGCTTGACACAAGTGTCTTGCAGCGATCTACGGGTATCTTCGCCCATTCATCATGGGCAAAAGCCTCCAGTTCAGTCACATTCTTAGGCTTGCGCACTGCAACTGCTTTCTTTAAGTCCCACCAGAGGTTCTCAATCGGATTTAAGTCTGGTGACTGCGATGGCCACTTCAAAATGTTCCAGCCTTTAATCTGCAACCATGCTCTAGTGGACTTGGAGGTATGCTTGGGATCATTGTCCTGTTGAAAGGTCCAACGTCTTCCAAGCCTCAGGTTTGTGACGGACTGCATCACATTGTCATCCAAT
>BLSH010435886.1:1973682-1985034 GCA_018402905.1 Glandirana rugosa
TGAAAAACTCGTGCCTCGTGAAATAACTACCTGATATTTAAATACTTGAAACCACAAACTGGTGTAATAAATCAGTGTAAATATGTAGTATAACTAAGTTAACGTGAAATACTATAAACCTTAAACAAGTGTAGGTACCTGGTAAGTTAGCACCTGATACCAGTATACTCTTAAACTAAATAACGTGAATCATATATACTAAAGTACCAAAACAAATATATACTAAATTCCCACCGCGTCGTTAAAACAAACACTCATAGACAATTTCCATAGGAACTCCATGGACAGGTCGTCGTCGGGGGGCTAAGTTAAATTAGTCCGCGCTATGGTTTTGGGATCTATTGGCACCCACCAATTCCCTCAACCTATACAGGTTCCAGGGATGGAATGGATGTCCGGGGGCTGCTGCTGGACAGGTACCTCAAGGATACCTTTAACAGATACTCACAAACAAAATTGCTGCGCCACCCTTAAATCATATATAAACAAAACCATGAAATCATATATACTAAGTGCAATAAATCAAATTCTCATATGACCATAGTCCACGATTGAATGGTCCATGGATGTGAACAAATTCCAAATATCATAAAGTGCAATTGAATCAATATGATGTATAAATGTGACTAAATAATGTGGTCAAACACCAAAGTTCATAAATTTATAGTCCATCAATAAAGTGCTCCGTGCTCAAAAAGTGCAAAGAAAGTATTGTAGGTGATCCGTGCTGCTCAGTGCCAGTCCCCTTTTGTGTCTGCAGTCGCATTTTGGAGGAGGTCCCGTGCCGCTAGAGATCACGATCCGTGTATAGCCAAACACCAGGATTAAGCATTGATCGATCCCCAGACTGCAAAGCTGGGGGTCCATTCATTCTGGTGAGTGGGGTCACAAAAGGGGACTGGCACTGAGCAGCACGGATCACCTACAATACTTTCTTTGCACTTTTTGAGCACGGAGCACTTTATTGATGGACTATAAATTTATGAACTTTGATGTTTGACCACATTATTTAGTCACATTTATTAATTGCACTTTATGATATTTGGAATTGTTCATATCTATGGACCATTCAATCGTGGACTATGGTCATATGAGAATTTGATTATATGCACTTTATGATATTTGCAATTTGTTCATATCTATGGACCATTCAATCGTGGACTATGGTCATATGAGAATTTGATTTATTATTGCACTTATTATATATGATTTCATGGTTTTGTTTATATATGATTTAAGGGTGGCGCAGCAATTTTGTTTGTGAGTATCTGTTAAAGGTATCCTTTAGGTACCTGTCCAGCGGCAGCCCCCGGACATCCATCCATCCCTGGAACCTGTATAGGTTGAGGGGATTGGTGGGTGCCAATTGATCCCAAAACCATAGCTCGGATTGATCAACTTAGCACATATTTCATCACATGGAGTAACACGTACCTGTGCTTCCAGCGATTTGCAAGACGTGGTGCTCGAATGCATGCTTTCAAGAACCTCTACTGATAAATTGCTGTGATTGCAAAATTGACCTATACATAGGTGAAGGATGAAGATCGTAAATAGCAAGGGGGGTGTATTGTGGCCAAACTAACCGTAACTGTGCTTGGCGTGGAACTTGAACCGATGCCATGGATCGATACGAATCGGTAGTAAGGAAAAAAAAACACGAACCGATACGAAACGGTAGTGGGCTTTAGCAAAAAGTGGGTCGACTTAAATTGCATGTGAACTGATTTGCTTCGATGCAAATCCGTGGTAGGAAATAACATGAGCCGATGCAAATCGATAGATAAATTGAGGATAATTAGCGGCATGACACAAACCGATTTGAATCGGCAGAACACTAACATAATTAATGCAAATTGGTAGTAGGAAATGGCATGAACCGATGCGACTCGGTAGTAGGAACTGACATGAACCGATGCAAATCGGTAGTAGGAACGGTCATGAACCGATGTGAATCGGTAGTAGGAACGGTCATGAACCAATGCGACTCGGTAGTAGGGACGATCATGAACCGATGCAACTCGGTAGTAGGAACTGATATGAACTGATGCGACCCGGTAGTAGGAACTGATATTAACCGATGCGAATCGGTAGTAGGGACTGACATAAACCAATGCGACTCGGTACCGGGGACTGACATGAACCGATGCGACTCGGTACCGGGGACTGACATGAAGCGATGCGACTCGGTAGCGGGAACGGACATGAACCGATGTGACTCGGTAGCGGGAACGGACATGAACCGATGCGACTCGGTAGCGGGAACGGACATGAACCAATGCGACTCGGTAGCGGGGACTGACATGACTCGGTAGCGGGGACTGACATGAACCGATGCGACTCGGTAGCGGGGACTGACATGAACCGATGCGACTCGATAGCGGGGACTGACATGAACCGATGCGACTCGGCAGCGGGGACTGATATGAACCGATGCGACTCAGTAGCGGGGACTGAGATGAACCCATGCGACTCGTAGTGGGGACTGACATGAACCCCTGCGACTCGTAGCGGGGACTGACATGAACCCCTGCGACTCGGTAGCGGGGACTGACATGAACCCATGCGACTCGGGAGCGGGGACTGACATGAACCCATGCGACTCGGTAGCGGGGACTGACATGAACCCATGCGACTCGGTAGCGGGAACTGACATGAACCCATGCGACTCGATAACGGGAACAGACATGAACCCATGCGACTCGATAGTGGAGTGACATGAACCCATGCGACTCGGTAGTGGAATGACATGAACCAACATGAGTAATAGGAAATTACATGAATCGGTAGTAGGAAGTGGCGTGAACCAATGCTAATCGGTAGTAGAAAACACGAAGCGCTGAGAATCGGTAGTGGAATAACATGAACTGACATGCGTCAGCAATAAGAACTGACATGAAGCAATGTGAATTGGTAGTAAGAAATGACATGAATCAATGCGATTTGGTAGTAAAAAACGGTATGAACTGATGCAAGTCGGCAGGAAGGGTAACCGATCGGGAAGATAACATGGACTGGGTAAACAACATGACCGGTATGAATTGGTAACTAGGTACATGTTGGACTGTGGTAAGTATCTGACATGGATCGATTGTGGGGTAGGACATGCACCAATCGGTAGTCAAGAAAATAACATGAACCGATCGAAATCAGTTGAAGGGATAATTAGCGGCATGACAGAAACCGATTTGAATCGGCAGAACACTAACATAATTAATGCAAATTGGTAGTAGTAAATGGCATGAACCGATGCGACTCGGTAGTAGGAACTGATATGAACCGATGCGAATCGGTAGTAGGAACGGTCATGAACCGATGCGAATCGGTAGTAGGAACGGTCATGAACCAATGCGACTCGGTAGTAGGAACTGATATGAACCGATGCGACCCGGTAGTAGGAACTGATATTAACTGATGCGAATCGGTAGTAGGGACTGACATGAACCGATGCGACTCGGTACCGGGGACTGACATGAACCGATACGACTCGGTACCGGGGACTGACATGAACCGATGCGACTCGGTAGCGGGAACGGACATGAACCGATGTGACTCGGTAGTGGGAACGGACATGAACCGATGCGACTCGGTAGCGGGAACAGACATGAACCGATGCGACTCGGTAGCGGGGACGTACATGAACTGATGCGACTCGGTAGCGGGGACTGACATGAACCGATGCGACTCGGTAGCGGGGACTGACATGAACCGATGCGACTCGGTAGCGGGGACTGACATGAACCGATGCGACTCAGTAGCGGGGACTGAGATAAACCCATGCGACTTGTAGTGGGGACTGACATGAACCCCTGCGACTCGTAGCGGGGACTGACATGAACCCCTGCGACTCGGTAGCGGGGACTGACATGAACCCATGCGACTCGGTAGCGGGAACTGACATGAACCCATGCGACTCGATAGCGGGAACAGACATGAACCCATGCGACTCGGTAGTGGAATGACATGAACCAACATGAGTAATAGGAAATTACATGAATCGATAGTAGGAAGTGGCGTGAACCGATGCTAATCGGTAGTAGAAAACACGAAGCGCTGAGAATCGGTAGTGGAATAACATGAACTGACATGCGTCAGCAATAAGAACTGACATGAAGCAATGTGAATTGGTAGTAAGAAATGACATGAATCAATGCGATTTGGTAGTAAAAAACGGTATGAACTGATGCAAGTCGGCAGGAAGGGTAACCGATCGGGAAGATAACATGGACTGGGTAAACAACATGACCGGTATGAATTGGTAACTAGGTACATGTTGGACTGTGGTAAGTATCTGACATGGATCGATTGTGGGGTAGGACATGCACCAATCGGTAGTCAAGAAAATAACATGAACCAATCGAAATCGGTTGAAGGGATAATTAGCGGCATGACAGAAACCGATTCGAATCGGCAGAACACTAACATAATTAATGCAAATTGGTAGTAGGAAATGGCATGAACCGATGCGACTCGGTAGTAGGAACTGATATGAACCGATGCGAATCGGTAGTAGGAACGGTCATGAACCGATGCGAATCGGTAGTAGGAACGGTCATGAACCAATGCGACTCGGTAGTAGGAACGATCATGAACCGATGCGACTCGGTAGTAGGAACTGATATGAACCGATGCGACCCGGTAGTAGGAACTGATATTAACCGATGCGAATCGGTAGTAGGGACTGACATGAACCGATGCGTCTCGGTACCGGGGATTGACATGAACCGATGCGACTCGGTAGCGGGAACGGACATGAACCGATGCGACTCGGTAGCGGGAACGGACATGAACCGATGCGACTCGGTAGTGGGAACGGACATGAACCGATGCGACTCTGTAGCGGGGACGGACATGAACAGATGCGACTTGGTAGCGGGGACTGACATGAACCGATGCGACTCGGTAGCGGGGACTGACATGAACCGGTGCGACTCGGTAGCGGGGACTGACATGAACCGATGCGACTCAGTAGCGGAGACTGAGATAAACCCATGCGACTCGTAGTGGGGACTGACATGAACCCCTGCGACTCATAGCGGGGACTGACATGAACCCCTGCGACTCGGTAGCGGGGACTGACATGAACCCATGCGACTCGGTAGCGGGGACTGACATGAACCCATGCGACTCGGTATCGGGGACTGACATGAACCCATGCGACTCGGTAGCGGGAACTGACATGAACCCATGCGACTCGATAGCGGGAACAGACATGAACCCATGCGACTCGGTACTGGATTGACTTGAACCCATGCGACTCGGTAGTGGAATGACATGAACCAACATGAGTAATAGGAAATTACATGAATCGGTAGTAGGAAGTGGCGTGAGCCGATGCTAATCGGTAGTAGAAAACACGAAACGCTGAGAATCGGTAGTGGAATAACATGAACTGACATGCGTCAGCAATAAGAACTGACATGAAGCAATGTAAATTGGTAGTAAAAAATTACATGAATCAATGCGATTTGGTAGTAAAAAACGGTATGAACTGATGCAAGTCGGCAGGAAGGGTAACTGATCGGGAAGATAACATGGACTGGGTAAACAACATGACCGGCATGAACTGGTAACTAGGTACATGTTGGACTGTGGTAAGTATCTGACATGGATCGATTGTGGGGTAGGACATGCACCAATCGGTAGTCAAGAAAATAACATGAACCGATCGAAATCGGTTGAAGGGAAGGCATGCACCGATACGAATCGGTAGATAGGGTAATAAAAGGAAGATAGTAAGTGACATGGTTCGATGCGACTCAGTGTGTGTGATGCATCCGATATGAACCGTTGTGACTATGCTCTAATCAGATTGTGGTGAGTATGCAATGGATTCGGTACAAATCGATTGTGAGGTGAATGGTATGATCGATACGAATTGGTTGTAGCATGCATGAAATTAATCTCATACAAGTTTGAAATGGCTTCAACTGAACACCAACCACCCAACCCCCGAGGCTAATTGAGTGCAGCCAAGGCCCAGGTGGGACCAAATACCCCTCAATCAGCCACAGAAGCTTTGAAAAACAACACATGCCAATCACCCAATGGATGCAATGGCAACCCCCATAGACAGTGAATGCTGTGAGCAACAAAGCCTGCATCGAGTGATATTGGATAACGGCCGCTAGTGGCTCGAGGCTTGGCTCTGCGCATGAATCATAAAATAGGCAGAGGGAAACTTTCAAATCTACCATGCCTGTGCCATATGATGTTGGGCCACAAATGACACCAACTTGGAGGCAGCTAAGTACAAAAGGAGATGCAGGATAGGAAACATAACGAATTGTAACCTAGCGTATGAAATGAAAGGATTTGAATCCTACCTGCAACAGTGAGTGAGCTGGTAATCAAACGCACAGACTCACAAACATGAAGTGAGCTGGGGAGAGCCGGCCCAGTAACATTGCTATCGTGCACTGGAACCGACGAAGAGCATGGAGAGTGAGGGTGCTTAAATACCCTCCGGGCTCCTCCCATAAATTCAGGCCAGCCCACTGGCCTTCCTACATATATGATTGACTAACAGTTTTTAACATGTGAAAACTTTGTGGGGGCGGTGCCCTTGCGCCCCTTATTGACAGGCCACCACTGCTGCTTTCCGTTTATAGTGCTGTCACAGTTGGGGAAATCCCATTGATCCATAAGTTTGGTAGCTACTTCCTGCCACTGCTCAGAGTTCGATGGAAACTGTATAAAAAAAGTTATGGGCACTTGTGCACATAACATTGTTATCATATTTGGGACATGAATGTATATGCAACATAAGGATAAGCAGACAATAATAATACAGCTGACAATTAAGAGGACAATTAAAAAATAAAAACTACTAAAAACTTAAGCTAAGGGAATTGTAAAGGCAGAAGTTTTTTCATCTTAATGCATTCTATGCATTTTTTGTAGCAGCCCCCCCAGCACCCTCCTAATTACTTACCTGAACCTTATCTCTCTCCAGCGATGTCCACGGTGTCTAAGCCATCTGGGACACTCCTCCTGATTGGCTGAGACACAGCAGCGGTGCCATTGGCTCCCACGGCTGTCAATCAAAGTCAGTCAGCCAAACAGGAGACAGAGGGGACGGGGCCAGTATTTTGTATTTCTTGCTAGAAAACTACTTAGAACCCTGAAACTTTATATTATATTATATTTTTAAGCAGAAACCCTAAAGACTAAAATGGAAGTCACTGCAATTTTTTATGTCACACGGTTTTTGCGCAGTGGTTTTTCAGACGCAATTTTTTTAGAAAACCAAAACACAATACATCCCATTTTTTCGTAAAATATAAAAGATGTTACGCAGAGTAAATAGACACGTAACATGTCATGTTTTAAAATTGCATTCACTCGTGGAATGGCTCCAAACTATGGTACTTAAAAATTTCCATAGATGACGCTTTAAAAATACTGTACATCAACCATTAATTGGATCATCAAGAACTTCAAGGAGAGAGGTTCAATTGTTGTGAGGAAGGCTTTGGGGTGCCTAAGAAAGTCCAGCAAGAGCCAGGACCGTCTCCTACAGTTGATTCAGCTGTGGGATCGGGGCACCACCAGTGCAGAGCTTGCTCAGGAATGGCAGCGAGCAGGTGTGAGTGCATCTACATACACAGTGAGGAAAGACTTTTGGAGGATGGCCTGGTGTCAATAAGGGCAGCAAAGTAGCCACTTCTCTCAAGGAAAAACTTCAGGGACAGACTGATATTCTGCAAAAAGTACAGGGATTGGACTGCTGAGGATTGGGGTAAAGACATTTTCTCTGACGAATCCCTTTTCCAATTGTATGGGGCATCTGGAAAAAACCTTGTTTGGAGAAGAAAAGGTGAGCGCTACCATCAGCTCTGTGTCATGCCAACAGGAAAGCATCCTGAGACCATTCATGTGTGGGGTTGCTTCTCAGCCAAGGGAGTGGGCTCGCTCACAATTTTGCCTAAGAACACAGCCATTAACCTCTTCAGCCCCGGAAGGATTTACCCACTTCCTGACCAGGCCATTTTTTGCGATACAGCACTGCGCCGCTTTAACTGACATATGCGCGGTCGTGTGACACTGTACCCAAACAAAATTGATGTCTTCTTTTTCCACAAATAGAGCTAACTTTTGGTGGTATTTTATTTTTTGCGCTATAAACAAACAAAGAGTGACAATTTTGAAGAACAACATTTTTTTTACTTTTTGCTATAATACATATCCAAAAAAATATATAAAAAAATGTATTCATCAGTTTAGGCCGATATATATTCTTCTACATATTTTTGGTAAAAAAATAATCACTATAGACGTATATTGATTGGGTTGCTCAAAAGTTATTATGTCTACAAACTATGGGATAGATTTAGGGACTTTTATTTATTTATTTTTTATTGTTTTTACTGATAATGGCGGCAATCTGCAATTTTTAGCAGGACATTGCGGCGGACAAATCTGACCCCAAGTGACACTTTTTGGGGACATTATTACATTGATCAGTGCTATAAAAATGCAGTGATCAATGTAAAAATTACACTGGCAGGGAAGGGGTTCACAATAGGGGGCGGTCAAGGGGTCAACTGTGTTTCCTGGGTGTGTTCTAACTGTAGAGGGGATTGCTAGCAGGGACATGGCAGAGATCACTGTTCCCAATGATTGGGAACAGTAGATCGCTGTCATTTCCCCTGTCAGAACAGGGAACTGCCTTGTTTACATAGACAGATACCCATTCTGCCTCTGTACTAGGCGATCACGGGTCGCCGGTGGACATCGAGTCCAGCCGACCCGTGGGCACTCTCTTGCAGGGTGCAGTGTGCGCCGCCCGTTGTCGTGCCTGTGCGAGCCACTGTATAGCTACGCCGATTTGCGCAGGAGAGCCGACCTGCCGCCATATAACGATGGCGGCTGGTCGGCAAGTGGTTAATAAAGCATGGTACAAAAACATCCACTGAGAGCAACTTCTCCCAACCATTCAAGAACAGTTTGGTGACGAATAATGCCCTTTCCAGCATGACGGAGCACCTTGCCATAAGGCAAAAGTGATAACTAAGTGGCTTGGGGAGAAAAACATCAAAATTTTGGGTCCGTGACCAGGAAAGTCCCCAGACCTTAATCCCATTGAGAACTTGTGGTCAATCCTCAAGAGGCCGGTGAACAAAAAAACCCCACAAATTATGACAAACACCAAGCATTGATTATGCAAGAATGGGCTGCCATCAGTCAGGATGTGGCCCAGACGTTGTTTAATAGCATGCCAGGGCAAATTTTAGAAGTCTTGAAAAAGAATGGTCAACACTGCAAATATTGACTCTTTGCATAAACTTAATGTAATTGTCAATAAAAAGCCTTTAACACTTATGAAATGCTTGTAATTATACTTCACTATACCATAGTGACATCTGACAATATTTGTGTCATTCTCAAAACTTATGGCCATGGCTATACTGTCACCATTGCAGCACAGCATCGTCATATGACTGGCATGGCAGTGATCAGGGATACTGATATGTGACAGTATGTAAAAAACGTTTTTTTTCTATTTTTTTACATACTGTGACCAGACCATTGTAAGAGATGATCAGGATTTTTTTAACCACTTCAGCTCCAGAAGGATTTACCCCCTTCTGACTAGGCCATTTTTTTGCGATTACAGCACTGCATTGCTTTAACTGACAATTGTGCGGTTGTGAGATTCTGTACCCAAACAAAATTGATGTCCTTTTTTCCCACAAATAGAGCTTTCTTTTGGTGGTATTTGATCACCTCTGTGTTTTTTATTTTTTGTGCTATAAACAAAAAAAGGCAGACAATTTAAAAAAAAAACTATATTTTTTTACTTTCTGCTATAAAACACATCCAATAAAAAAAATGTAAAAGTCCAATTTCTTCATCAGTATAGGCCAATATGTATTCTGCTACATGTTTTTGATAAAAAAAAAATCCCAATAAGCGTATAATGGTTTCACAAAAGTTATAGTGTCTTCAAGCTATGGGATATATTTATGGACTTTTTAATTTTTTTTTATTGTTTTTACTAGTAATGGCGGCGATCAGATTTTTAGCGAGGCTGCGACATTTCGGCGGAGAAATCTGACACTAACAGTAACACTTTTTGGGGACCAGTGACACCGATACAGTGATCAGTGCTAAAAAAAATGCACTGTATAAATTACACTGATTTTATCAATCAAAGGGTTAAGTGTAAAGGGCCGCCCTGCTGCAGTATATATACGTAGGGCAGCCCTTAAGCGGTTAAACTATGATTGCTTCCAGCAATAATGATCAATAATGATCAATGTTATAAGTAGGGATGAGTTTGATGTTCGTTTGTTCGGTTTTCCCCGAACATTATAGGGTGTTCGAGGCAACGCGCCCCATAATGCTTTCAAATGGCGGCAGAATGCCGCCCACTGATTGACCAAAGCATGCACATGTCCTGCATGCTTTGGCCAATCAGCGGGCGGCCTGCTGTGAGAGCTTTGATTGGCTAAAGGCAGGGTGCTTTTAGCCAATCACTGCACAGCAGCCTCAATCCACACCCCACACTATATAAAGCTCTATGTAGTGTGTGTTGGCGGCGGTGTAGACAGATAGCTTAGGTTACTGAATACAGGCAGTTTAGCTAGGCAGCTTTCTGTGTTAAAAAATAGAAAAAAATACAAAAGATAGCTAGCTAGCTAGTTAGATAGGGAGAAATATCAAATCTATCTGTCAGTTAGTGCAGACAGGTTAGTGTAGAAAAAAAATATATATATACAGTCTAGTTTACTATATATCAGTGTACACTGTACATACGGTATATAGTACACTTGACATGGTATATTACTATATATACAGCCTGGTATATATATATATATACACACTGCGTATTGAGTGTGCACTATATATCTGTACATATGGTATATAGTACACTTGACGTGGTATATTAATATATATACAGCCTGATATATATATATATATATATATATATATATATATATATATATATATACACACACAGCGTATTGAGTGTGCATTATATATCTGTACATACGGTATATAATACACTTGACGTGATGTATTAAAATATATACAGTTCTTAACCCCCAGAGCCCTTTTTTACATTTGTTGTTTACACGTTAAAATCATTTTTTTTTTTTTATAGAAAATTGCTTAGAACCCCCAAACATTATATATTTTTTCAAATACCCTAGAGAATAAAATGGCAATCATTGCAATACTTTTTGTCACACAGTATTTGCGCAGCGGTCTTTCAAGCGTTTTTTTTTGGGAATGGCCTGGTACAATGATCTGTCATCCACTGTGTCCCATGGATAGGCTGGGTGGGAAGCAGTTAAACAGAAAATGCTGACTTGTAAAAAGATTGGGTGATTTGTAAGTGGCCAA
>BLSH010435886.1:1988448-1999319 GCA_018402905.1 Glandirana rugosa
TAAGTAAATCATTTTAGTTGACGATCTAACATGATAACCTCCGTCGTACGACAGAGGAAATATACCTTACTACGAATAATTGTGATTTGTTCTCTTTCTATGTCACCCCGTTTTTTCATAAATCAGTCGGTGGTTAACACGTTCAAGAGGGTGAATTTTTCTACTCTCTCCGGACATTAAAAGTAGTATCCCTGTGAAGTTGATACTCTCTGTCTTACGCTTTTTTAGGACTTTTAAGGGGAGAGGGAGAGAGGAAGAGGGGGAGAGGGAGGGAGGGAGGAGGGTGGAGTTCTCCTTTTTCTAGCCACCTCTGCCCATTTGTGGCTGTATTTACCAAGAGAAGTGTAAGGTAATGGGGAGCAGAGGCTATTGAGAGGAGTCAGAGGGTTCTTTATTGTTTGGGAATCAAAATACAAGAAGCCATTTACAGTGGGGCAAAAAAGTATTCAGACAATGTGATTTTCAGGATTTTTTCGCATTCTGTCTCTCATAGTTGAAGTGTCCCTATGATGAAAATTACAGGCCTCTCTCATCTTTTTAAGTGGGAGAACTTGCACAATTGGTGGCTGACTAAATACTTTTTTGCCCCACTGTATCTTTCTCTTGTTTAGTGTTAATAAGCATCATTCCATATAAAGGAGACAGCATGCTGCCTCCAATAGTACAATCTAGCAGTTGATTTTACTAAATGAATCTCTGAACCAAACTGTTTGTCATATGTGTTTGCAGCCTAAAGCTCAAACACATATGTGTGTGTGTGTCTACATATATATGACCCCGGCACATTGATCACCCCGCCGGCACAGTGAAAGAGAAGAGCATAAACACTTCTCTTATGGCAGAACCAGTAAGAGGGAGAACTTTCCCATCTTCCTGCTGCTACACAGAGCGATAATACTAATGCACATGGGGTGATTAGGGTGTGCCTGGGCACACCCGGCACACCCTGTGCACACGCCTATGCTGTTTGTACAAATAAGCATCATCATTCACGCGTTCCATGGGCAGCAAAATGCCTAAACAGAGCTCTGCACTCCACCCCCTTTCGTTCTGCTGTTTTCTATTTATTTTCCGTTCTTGGTTAAAATAAAAGCACCATTTTTTAATGTTGTCATTTTGTCCTGCCCTCTCATCGTCCTTCCCTAGACATTGACCAGTAAGTATCTTTTGGTAACTCTGGCCCTGCTGACAATGTTGGGGAGGCTGTCTGTAAAATCACTAGCTTTGCATTTTGAAATGAATGCATATATTTAGCCATAGATTATCTGCAATAACATTAGCAGCAGCACAATGGAGTTTAGATTACAGCAGGTGCTGCTTTCACATCTCCTCTCGTTATAGGAGCTCAGTCATTTGTTCTCTCCCTTCTCCGCTCCATGTTACTCCTCGCTGAGAGGAAAGACAGGCACAATTTATCGTCGTCATTTTTTTTTTTCAGAGTAAGCAGCATTAAAACACATTCTGCAAAGTTAGTAACTTCAATAATTGTAGCAATTACTAGTCCCTACTATTGTTATACCTGTCTTTTTCCCACACAGTCGCTTGACTCTTGCTCTTAGCTGAACTTCTGTGGTTTCAGAGGTGATGCGTAATTAACCCAGTATCCATCCTCAGATTTTTATATATTATTTTCATTAGTGTTTGAATGGTCTTTTTTTTATTTTATAATGGATACCTAAGTACTGTCAGTAAAGGGAGTGCATATATATTTTTTAGGTTCTGAACTAAAATAATAAACTCTTTTTTTTATTTTCAAAATCTGAAATATTACATATGAACATTTCATATTTACAATACCAGCCAGAAGGTGGAGCTATAGACTTGTTTTTTCACTGGCTATTCTAAAGTAATAACATGACCAAGTCATGGATATTTCTATTTTTTTTTTTTTAAGCAGTAAATTGGCTTTACCCGCTTAACCACATCAACACAGGGCACTTTCACCCCCTTCCTGTCCAGGCCAGTTTTAAGCTTTCAGCACTGTGGCATTTTGAATAATAATTGCGCGGTCATGCAACACTGTACTCAAACAACATTTTTATTATTTTTTTTACACAAATAGAGCTTTCTTATGATGGTATTTGATCACCACTGGGCTTTTTATTTTTTGCGTTACAAATAAAAAAAAAAAGACAGAAAATTTTGAAAAAGAAAAGTTTTTCTTTGTTTCTGTTATAAAACTTTGTAAATAAGTGAGTTTTCTCCTTCACTGATGAGCACTGATGAGGCTGCACTGGTGGGCACTGATGAGGTGGCACTGATGAGGTGGCACTGATGATAAGGCACTTATATGCAGCACTGATGGGCACTGATAGGCGGCACTCATAAGCAGCACTGATGGGCACTGATATGAAGCACTGATAGGTGACACTGATGGGCACTCATAGGCGACACTGATGGGCACTCATAGGGGGCACTGATGGGCACTCATAGGGGGCACTGGTGGGCACTCATAGGGGTGCACTGGTAGGTGGCACTGACGGGCACTGACAGGCAGCACTGATGGGTTGATGGCAGCACTGATGGGAACTGATAGATGGCACTGATAGGCAGCACTGATTAGGAGGCACTGACAGGCAATCATTGATGGGTACAGATTGGCATTTTTAATGGGCACTGATTGGCATCCCTGGTGGGCTTTAGTGCGTATCCCTGGTGGGCTCTAGTGGGTACCCTCAATGGGTCTGCATTGATAATCAATGCACTGATTATCAGCGCAGACAGGAGAGCAGCTGATCAGCTCTCTTCTACTCATGCCTTGTCAGCACGAGTAGAAGAAAAGCCGAAAAATAAAAAACGGCACTTCCTGGTTACCATGTGATGAGCTGTGATTGGACACAGCTGATCACATGGTAAAGCGCCTACGTCATAGACTCTTTACAGGAATCGGAGATGCTGTGTGTCAGACTGACACACCACACCATCGACCACCACACCGCATGCCCCTGTGGGCACGCGCTAGCGGCTTATCCTGCTGGACATCCTATGATGCCCAGTCAGGATAATGCAACCTTTTTCCAGCTGCCAATCTGCTATATGGCGGGTGGGAAGTGTTTAAGGTCTGCCCTATAGCAGTATAACTGCTATAGGGCGGCACCTGTGCACCGGATCACGTATATATATGTGATCTGACACTTCCAGTGTGATTACACACAGCAGAAGCCAATTGGTGGGCGCACGGTACCCAATGTCCACCTGCACTCACCAGTCATTAGGCAGAGAGCCAGGATTGTGATATGTAAACAAGGCAGATCACCGTTCTGACAGGAGGGAAGGGATGGAATTTGTGTCTCTGCAAATCAGAGAATAAATTCCATTGCTTCCCCTAGTAAAATCACCTCACACAGTGTAGTCAAACACTGGCTAGGCACACAGCTAACCCTTTGATCGCCCCTGATGTTAACCCCTTCCCAGCCATTGTCATTAGTACAGTGACAGTGCAGATTTTTAGCCCTGATTACTGTATTATGGTCACTGGTCCCCACAAGGTGTCAAAAGTGTCCATTAGTGTCAGAGTGTGTCAGAATGTCCGCGGCAATATCACAGTCCCGCTATAAGTCGCTGATCACTGCCATTATTAGTATAATAAATAAATAAAAATATCCCATCATTTGTGAACTCTATACATTTTGCGCTAACCAATTAATATACGCTTATTGGGGTTTTATATATGTAATATATAGCAGAATACATATTGGCCTAAATTTATAAAGACATTTTTTTATTGGATATGTTTCATAACAGAAAGTAAAAGAATCCGGGTCCTTGCTCCACAGTGAGTTCATGTCAGGAACTGTTGGCTGTGTGTGGAAGTGTAACCAGGCAAAAGGCATTGCGTGATGCAGGTGGTGTACCTGTGAACGGAGAGTCAAACATTTTTTTCTGCTGTAAACTGTATTACAAGTTGCTGTGTGCAAGACCGCAAGGATGGTGTAGTCAAAGCAGAAAAATGAGGCAATCCTGGCTGAAAAAGGGAAAGGCTACTATGGTTGAAGGGTATTTCACCACATGTCCCAGACAGGCCAGAAAATTCATCAGTGTGTGAATTACCAGTGGACTGGTGTAAATTGGTTGTGTAGCAATGTCCCAGCCCTCTAGAGGCCTAGAGATGACCTCCTGAGTCAGGGAGAGCTGACATTCCTCCCCAAGGTGCAGGTTACTAGACATGGTGTGTGTAATGCAAGTTGGAAACCTGATCGTCAGTCACTTTTTAAATGCAAAAAGAGATTTATTCTCTCTTAACAAGAACTGGGGGAGAGAGGGTTAGGGCCAGGACACCCTTAGGCAGAAGTAAATGCAATTGGCAGACTCCGCGGACAAAAATAGTAATAGGCAGACAGCTATACATGTAGAGTGCCTTTAAGCTGGATGCAGCAACTGTATTTTGTAGAACTGCTGTCTCCTATAGCAACTGAACTTTCAACAAGTCAATATAGATCTACACACATAACTCACAGTAACCCGCTGTAGATCTTCTCTCGCATCTCACAGTCTCTTACTGTAGATCTTCACTCACTGAGCTCCCCATCTCTATCTAGACTTCTGGGACCCCAGCCTCCGCTGGATCCCCTGAGCTCTTTCACAGCTAACCCGCTGTATACTCCTCAAGTTTCACCCACGCTAACCCGCTGGGTCCCTGGCTTGGCACTCTGATAAAGCTTTCCCACTTCACCGTTGCTGGCTAGTGAAAAAGGCTGCTCTGATACTTCTTCAGACTTCCAATACACTGGCCTCTGATAACAGGAGCGCTTGTCCCTTGGTGGCAACTGCTTCCCTTTTACCTCTGACTTTGGTACTCACTTGGCTCTGGCAACAGGAGTAGTCGTCCCTAATGGGAATTGCTTCTCCTTTGCCTCTGCTGTCAACTTGGCAAACCTCTGCAACTTGGATGGGCTCCTGACCTGAAGCCCCAACCCCATGCTGCTTCTCACAATCCTGCTCCTGGATAGACCTCAGGCTTCTGGCCTAGAAACTGGAAGCAATACAACACACGTCCACCCAGACAGCCTTTCAGGTGGCACAGAACCCTGATCACCTGATTCCTCCTGAATAAATAGGTTCTTCCAGTAGGCCATGGGGTCAAAGAAAGTCCTACCAATTGGATGGGACAACCTATCCACTCCTAACCCGAATTCACTATGCCCTTGTCATCCTAATGCCACAGGTGGCAATGCCACCACGTGACAGAAGAGAGAGATGCACCAAATTCAGGTTTAGGGCAAAAGTCAATGGATCACCCTAACAATTAGTCAGGCTAGTTACCACCTAGCAGAACTAAATTTGCGAGCAGCCCTGTTTAGGACCAGGGTGCTACAGTTGTCTCACCCCCAGATAAAGGGGCAGTGAAAGACATTGTCCCTGACACCCTGAACCCAAAGATGCCAAAGCATGTGGCAAGGAGGCCTGTGTCCTGCATGCGTTGTAGTGAATGGGGACATGATGTTGCCCAGTGCCCCTTGTCACAGGAAGGTTCATGGAGTAAGCAAGGCAGTTGATGAATCCTGGAACTCACCTGCCAAAGGATGTTACCAGTGGCATCCCAGAGAGAGGGATCAAGTAATCCGGAGTCTGCCTGCTGATAATCATGACCAGCAGTGTACTCGAGAGTGATATCCCATGGCAACGAGAGAGAGCCAGTCATTGCGGAGATGCCAAGAAGTTAAAGTTCAGCACCCAGTATCGTGTTTGGAGTGTGGTCAAGTGGGACATGGGATCTTTATTTGCCCAAGGCTCTGGAAGATCGCCGGAGAGTCTGGAAAGGGTGCAGTTTCACCTTGTGGCCACAAAGAGGCAATAGCTTGTGAGGAATCAGCTGAGACAATGCACTCAAATGAAGCCAAAGTTATCTGCTACAGGATATGGTAAGACTGTTGCAGTTTGTGATCCCAGTGAAGTGGGGGTGTGTCTGGTGGGGAGATCTGCAGAAGGTGTGAAAATGAAATTGCTGCAGTGTGCTACCCAGGGCAGTGGGGAGACACAGGTTAAAACACAGCTTGCGGCAAGTTCAAGGACTGAAAAGGACATATGGACATCGTATACACCTAAGGTAATCCAGCAGAGTGCTGGGCAAGATGTACTAGGAGTGACCAAAGCAATCTGTGTGCCAGGTTTCCTAGCGACAATAACAGGTGCTGTAGAGTTGCCCAGGGAAACGTTCCAGGAGCCCACAGCATTGCAGGGTTTCCCAGGTCAGCAATGGAGCTTCTCAAGTGGGTAAGAGGCAACCCACAAAAGCTACAGTTATATCTATACATCATGATGACCCTGATGATGTTGAAAAATGTAATTCTGAAACTATAATGTTTGAGAGTGATGTCAGTAATGTGTTCACTAGCCATGGTGGGAATAGGATATCTCCCGGATGGCCACAAGAGGCAGATCCACAGTGTTGTCCATGGAAATCTCCAGGGGTCTCCATATGTTGGAGCCAGAGATTGTCCAGGACAGCCCTGATATTGCTGTGGTGGAAAAGGTGGACTGGGTCTGCACCTCGCTGTGAGAGTGTATGGGAGCAGTCCACTCCGCCTATGTGTAACCCAGTTGGTAAGGGGTTAAGTCAGCTGGCCAAAGCAGAAAATACACAGCTGAGTGTGTTGTTAGCTCCTCCAGGACAGGCTGGCCAAAATGGTGTATTGCAGCCTGCCGTGATTGATGATGCATTATCTCAGAGTAAAAGCATGTTGTCACCATGTGATGTATATAAAATGGACACAGGTATTGTTTGTGCTGCAGAATCCCAAGTGCCTCCTAGAGCAGATGATGAGGTGCTGCGGAGCACTCATAATGGAAGCACAGTGGATTGGGACAGCTGGGCCAAATAATTTATAGCCATGCTAGACAAAGCTGTGTTATGCAACAAGGGTGTGGACACAACTGCTATGCCAGACAGGGGGGTCGCAGAGCAGCCAGTGGTTGAGGGTGCATTGGTGCCTGCAAAGGTTGTCCCCCTCCAGTTAAAAGGACAGATTTATGGGCACATGCATGGCAGACGTGGTGTCCACAGCTAAACCTCTGAATGTCAAGTGTCAAGGTGACAATGTAACGAATGTTGACTTGCAGAGGCTCAATGTTGTGTTAGAGGGGATGAGTAAGAAACATGCATCTGACAGCACTCTGGGGAAGCATCAGGCTATGATGGGTACCTCCAGTGAGGTGGAGGCCCCTTTAAATGTCTCGACCTCTCAAGCTGCAGTGTATGAGCCCCTCCATGTCTCTGATAAGGGAAAGGTCGCTAAAAAGGTCTTGCATATTGATGTGGAGTGCATTGAAACGACAGTTATGTTAGTGGATTTGCTTGAACTGGTGAAAGCAACATTCCATGTATACCTAGTTGTCTCCATTACAGTCGGATGTGGTGGTGCTGTGTGGTAACAATTGGTGGAGCCAGGTAGTACAAGCTTTGCCAGGTAACATTAATCATCAGTGGAACTGGTCAGTACGATGCTTTTTAATAGTGTGGCAAGTGATCTCCGGTTCCCTGTGAGGGTGCTTCCAGATACGGTTCGGTACAGAAGGAGCCATATTAGTGTTCTAAAATCATCTTCCAAGTGTGTGGGAAAAGCCTGTTTCAGCCACATAGAGCCATATTAGTGTTCTAAAATCATCTTCCAAGTTTGTGGGAAAAGCCTGTTTCAGCCGCATAGAGCCATATTAGTGTTCTAAAATCATCTTCAAAGTGTATGGAAAAAGCCTATTGCAGGGGCATAGAACCATATTAGTGTTCTTCCAGCCGCATAGAGAGCCATATTGTTGTTCTAAATTTTAGAACAATAATATGGCTCTATGCGGCTGAACCAGGCTTTTCCCACACACTTTGAAGATGATTTTAGAACACTAATATGGCTCTATGCGGCTGAAACAGGCTTTTCCCACACACTTGGAAGATGATTTTAGAACACTAATATGGCTCTATGCGGCTGAAACAGGCTTTTCCCACACACTGTGAAGATGATTTTAGAACACTAATATGACTCTATGCCCCTGCAATATGCTTTTCCCACACATTTTGAAGATGATTTTAGAACAATAATCTTTCCCTTAAAGCAACAGCTGGAACCTTTCCCTGTACAACTTGATGATAATTTTAGAACACTAATCTTTCCCTTAAAGCAACAGCTGGAACCTTTCCCTGTACAACTTGATGATGATTTTAGAACACTAATTTTTCCCTTAAAGCAACAGCTGGAACCTTTCCCTGTACAACTTGATGATGATTTTAGAACACTAAACTTTCCCTTAAAGCAACAGCTGGAACCTTTCCCTGTACAATTTGATGATGATTTTAGAACACTAATCTTTCCCTTAAAGCAACAGCTGGAACCTTTCCCTGTACAACTTGGAGATGATTTTAGAACGATAATCTTTCCCTTAAAGCAACAGACTCTATCTAGTCCAGTCAGATCGTTCTGTGCAGCAGGATGAGGTGTGCAATCTGTCCCTCAAAGCACCAGTACTAGTATCTCTCCCTAGTCCACAATCAGATCGTTCAGTAATGCAGGATGAGATGTTCTGCAATCTGTCCCTCACAGAGCCAGCAGCATGCTCTCCCTAAACTATCCTGAGAGCATATGACATGCAGCACGGTGACTCCAGCCCATATAGAGGCTGGGTCACATGGTGCACTGGCCAATCACAGCCATACCATTAGTAGGTATGGCTGTGATGGCTTCTAGGGAAAACCAATGAAACACTTGTTGATTGGCTGCCCTTGGTAGCTTTTCAACACGTGGAATAAAATACCAGAACCCCGGACCCGAACCCGGACTTTTTTTGAAAAGTCCGGGTTCAGGTCCGGGTCCCGGACACCCAAAAGTTCGGTAAGGACCCGAAATTTACAGTTCGGGTTCGCTCAACTCTACTTTCCGCCATTTGTGGTGATGGACACACCTGCTAGTGCGGTTCAAGGAGCGGCTGAGCAGGGATTAGTAAATGGCGCGGATACTGCCTCGCCTGCTAGACCTCCTAAGAAGGAAGGGCCTGTTAAATACATGGCAAAAGAAGAGATTCTGTCTGTCACCTTCAAAGAGGTACCCAGAGAAGCTCCAAAGCAGCCTTTCTCAACCTTTTCAACACTGAGGACCCCTTGAAATAGTTCTCCGGTCTCGGGGAACCCCTGCTAAAAAATTAAAATTTACAACTCATGATACATTAGTGTGATGGTCAATGGGAAAAATGCTCCTTACACTTGTGGTCATTGGGAAGAATTACCCCTTACAGATAGCTAAAAAGATTAATGGTGTCATTGGGAACTTATCTGAGAGGTAGAAATTGACCATTGCTCAAGGAACCCCTAGCAACCTCTGGAGGAACACTAGGGTTCCACGGAACCCTGGTTGAGAACCCTTGCTCTAAAGTATAGTACAGAGAGGAACACAAATTGTAAAGGGAAAGTGTGAACTGGCAAAGATTGATACTGCTAGCAATGGGTCATACGTTGCTCAATGTCAGTTGTTAGGACAACTGCCTACAGAGATTTGGACAACAGGTGAAGTGAAGCCTTGTGAAGGTCCCATGGGGATAGCTGCTTACCTGTGTGTTGTCCCTTTTTGGGCCTGGCCCTAACAAACCCAGAGAAAGAAATAACTAACGGTATTGGTAATGGTGATTTATTACTGAATGTTAATGTAAATGATGGCCTTGATGAATAATTCATTAATTCCTTGATAAATAAGCGTGATAAAAAGAGGCCGAGCTCTGGGAATTTGGTTGTCAAGGATAATGGCAAAGGAGTTGGTAAACCTAAGAGACCTACTGTGATGGCTAAAACGGGTACCAAGGAGGAAAAGGTGGTTCCTCATCAGGCGTAGTGTCAGGAGCAGGTTCTCTACAGAATTCCAAAACTGAGCTGAAAGGAAGTAGCAGGAAAGGCAAGGGGACCACCAGAAAAGAAATGTGAGCTTAGGAACTCCAAGGACAGAGGGAGAAGGCAGAGAATACAGAACTGTAGGACCCTGTTGTGATCCAGGCTAGGGTGTGTCTGGAAACGCACCCGAAAGAAAGATTGGGCCTACGTAGCTCACAGCTGGCGCAGAGGTGAACCCAATCAAGGATTCAGGCTGGTGTGTACACAGGATGCAAGACTGCAGAGCATAGATGTGGACTGGAGGAAACTGCTTTTGCAGCTTTCTCTGGGTTTTGGTATTCCTGCATGGGGCTCTGTAATTTGGAGATTCCATAGTGTCTTTGGCAGGGGAGGGCTGGGCCGGGGGTCAGGGTGGTAATTGCCCCCCAGGCCACCCTAACTTACATTCAAAATGGGCGATGGACACTGCCTGCTCACACTTTTTTCTTCTTGTGGAGGAAGGAAGCAGGGGCCAGGGGCGCAACCACCAACTAACTGCAGGCAAAGGGGGGCTCCCAGGGCCGGCCCTACCATGGATCCTGCTGGGACCATTGGGCTGCCTCAGGGGGGCGCTGCCAGATTACACAAAGCGGGATCTCCCGCTTACATAGTCCTACCTCCTGGACCAGCTTCTATAATAGACAGCACACTGTTGATGTCTATCATAGGAGCCGGTCCAGGAGGCGGGACTTCATATGACAGCGGCCGCGCCATGTAAGTGGGAGATGCCCACTCTGTGTAATCCAGCGGCTCTCCTCTCTCTGCATTGCAGGCTGCATTGGATGGGCACTGGTGAGGCTGCATTGATGAACACTGATCAGGCTGCACTGATCAGGCTGCGCTGATGGGCACTGGCAAGGCTGCATTGATGGGCAATGATTGGGCTGCATTGATGGGCATTGATCAGGCTGCAATGATTGGCACTGATCAGGCTGTGCTGATGGGCACTGGCGATCCTGCATTGATGGGCACTGATCAGGTTGCATTGATGGACACTGGTGAGGCTGCATTGATGGGCACTGATGAGGCT
>BLSH010435886.1:2009441-2022564 GCA_018402905.1 Glandirana rugosa
TAAGGTGCACAACTTTTCGACGGTTCCCGTCGGTTAGTTGAAAAAGAATAGGTATCAGAATAAAGAATACCAGCAAGCGCTGTTCAATCACACACAATCTTCATTACCCTATAGACCCGCAATCGGAAACATAGGTCACAACAGCAGCTGTAAACAGAATCACTAACACTTAAAACATTTCCAGTGGCGCGGGACACACCATTCCACAGTATCTCTCCCTAGTCCACAATCAGATCGTTCAGTAATGCAGGATGAGATGTTCTGCAATCTGTCCCTCACAGAACCAGCAGCATCCTCTCCCTAAACTATCCTGAGAGCATATGACATGCAGCACGGTGACTCCAGCCCCATATAAAGGCTGGGTCACATGGTGCACTGGCCAATCACAGCCATGCCATTAGTAGGCATGGCTGTGATGGCTTCTAGGAAAACCAGTGAAACACTTGTTGATTGGCTGCCCTTGGCAGCTTTTCAACACGTGGAATAAAATACCAGGACCCCGGACCCGAACCCAGACTTTTTTTGAAAAGTCCGGGTTCGGGTCCGGATCCCGGACACCCAAAAGTTGGGTACGATCCCGAACTTTACAGTTCGGGTTCGCTCAACTCTAATTGTGAGGGTTTATGCTGGGAGGGGGGATTTGGGGTAGTAGATTTGTGCAAGAATAGAAAATTGGAGAAGAAAGAGGAGGTGTGCTAGACGTGTGATTTTTTTGGGGTGGGGGAGATTTCTGCTAGAAGCGGGAATTGGGTGGGATTTTAGCTGGGAGGAAGGATTGGGGGGCAAACATTTGTGCTGGGAGGACAGATTTGAACTGGGAGGATGGGAAATATTTGCATTTTTCTTTGGGGAGAATTTTGATTTGCGGATGGAATTAATGCTTATTGCAGCCGTCACTAAATGGCGGCCTGCGGTCCGAGCCCGGCCCGCGTGCCACTTTCTTCCCGGACCGCCAGGCCACCAGTGCAGTAGCATTCATTGGTTGGCTGGGATTGCGTGTTCCCCTCCCCCCCCCCGCCTCCTGCTCCTGACCGCGGCTCTAGCTCTCACTCCCGGCTGGCCATGACGTCACGTGCGTGCCCCACCCCCCTGCTGCTCATGGCTCCCTGCTCCTGGCTCTCACTTGCGAGGTATATTTCGCAGCTTTCACCCCCTGCAGCTTGCCAAATGTGCTGATGCCTGCCCTCAAGGTATGTGGGGCATAGTTTAAGGTGCACACTGATGGCATAATTTGTTAAGGTGCACGCTTATGGGCTGAATTTGTTAAGGGGCATGCTGATGGCATATTTTGTTAAGGGGCACACTGATGGGCACATTTTATGTTAAGGGGGCATACTGACGGGCACATATGTTAGAGGGGGCACGCTAATGGGCACATATTATGTTAAGGGGCACTCTGATGGTTACACCTGATGTGATGGGGCACTCTGATGGGAACACCTGATGCATGGTGGCACTGTAATGGGGACACCCGGTGTAAAGGGGCACTGTGATGGGGACACCTGGTGTAAGGGGGTATTCTGATGGGGACACCTGATGTAAGGGGCACTTTGATGGGGACACATAATGTAAGGTGACACTGTGATAGGGACGCCTGATGTAAGGGGGTACTCTGATGGGGACACCTTATGTAAGGTGGCACTGTGATGGGGACACCAGATGTAAAGGGGCACTCTGATGGGGAAACCTGATGTAAGGGGGCACTCTGATAGGGATACCTGATGTAAGGTGGCACTGTGATGGGGACACCTAATGTAAGGTGGCACTGTGATGGGGACACCTGATGTAAGGGGGCACTCTGATGGGGACACCTTATGTGATGGGGACACCTGATGTAAAGTGGCACTGTAATGGGCACACCTGATGTAAAGGGGCACTCTGATGGGGGGCACCTGATGTAAGGTGGCACTGTGATGGGGACACCTGATGTAAGGGGGTACTCTGATGGGGACACCTGATGTAAGGCGGCACTGTAATGGGGACACCTGATGTAAAGGGGCACTCTGATGGGGAAACCTGATGTAAGGGGGCACTCTGATGGGGACACCTGATGTAAGGTGGCACTGTGATTGGGACACCTAATGTAAGGTGGCACTGTGATGAGGACACCTGATGTAAGGGGGGCACTCTGGGGACACCTGATGTGATGGGGACACCTGATGTAAAGTGGCACTGTAATGGGCACATCTGATGTAAAGGGGCACTCTGATAGGGGGCACCTGATGTAAGGTGGCACTGTGATGGGGACACCTGATGTAAGGGGGCACTCTGATGGGGACACTTGATGTAAGGGAGCACTGTGATGGGAACACCTGATGTAAAGGGGAACCCTGATGGGGACACTTGATGTAAGGTGGCACTGTGATGGGGACACCTGATGTAAGGGGGCACTCTGATGGGGACACCTGTTGTAAGGGGGCACTGTGATGGGGCACCTGATGTAAGGTGGCACTGTGATGGGGACACCTGATGTAAGGGGGCACTCTGATGGGGACACCTGATGTGATGGGAACACCTGATGTAAAGCGGCACTGTAATGGGCACACTTGATGTAAAGGGTCACTCTGATGGGGGGGCACCTGATGTAAGGTGGCACTGTGATGGGGACACCTGATGTAAGGGCAGTTTCTTTTTTGAGGGGTTTATTCTGAGACAGGATGCTTATACTTAGCGGGGTGGGGCGCCGTTTGTCATATTCACCCTGGGAGCAATAGCCACATTAGAAAAACAAAAAAACACTGATTAACACTGTGAATGAGCCCCATTTACACAAAGAACTTTAACTCAGTACAATTTTTTTTTTAGATTTAACAGGAATTTTGTAAGTTATGTAATGTTTGTGTCTGCTAATAATGAAAATATTGTCTTGATTTGGGGGACTGTCAGGTAGGCTGTAAAGGGCCCTGCAATTTCTAATGGCAACCCTGATAATCTTGTTCCTGGCCTGGAAAACAATCTGGAAAAGGTAAATTAAAAAATGAATGCATAATATACCGGAGACCTCCATGGGGGACCACTGAGAGGGGAGGAGAAGGGAAAAGCCCCAAGTTGAGCTTTAAAATTTGTCAGGTTTTTATTTTTGCCTGTGACCCCATTGTAGAGATTTTTTTTCACTTCCTAGGGTCTGTGGTTGTCATAAGGACAGAGACACAAACAGCAATAAAAAAACATAAGTTCTAACCCTTCCCTACTAAAATGTGTCTTCATCTATGTCAGTGGTTCTCAACTCCCAACTCCTCAACTCCAGATTTTAAGTATTACCTTGGGAAGATGCAGACTAGAATACTGCAATCACTGAGTAGCAAATGATATCACCTGTGATGTATTTCAGTTATCCTGCAAACCTGGCCTGTTAGTGGGTCCTGAGGACAGGAGTTGAGAACCACTGATCTATGTCCTTTGTCAAAAAGATTCCCCATCATTTCCTTCCTGCTCCTGTTCTCCCCAATAGGGACATTGGCAATAAAAAACTTGATATAGCCTCTCAACCTTTTTCACTCCATCCAAAAAAAATGTATTTTTTTTTCTAGAGTTATACATACTATATACTATATAACAATCACAGCTTGGAGTTCTAGAAATATCCGCCATATACAACTATTGTAACATTATCATTTAAGTCTGTACTTTGTGTTCACTTCATGTATTGTGTGTAGAAGACAGGTTCACTTTCAGTGTAATGGCATAAACTCAATAAAAAGGAACATTATCGAGTTCATTTATTTGTATATAGAGCCACGGACTGCTCTATATATTTGCATGTTTCAATATCCTTTCTGAATTCAGAATGTTCATAAAATTTTCTCTAAACAGCTCTTTTTCTCTCTCAGAGCATTCATCTGTGCTCTCTAATCACCTGATGTTATGCAAGTTTTTCTACTGAGAATCTTAATTTACATTCTGTATTCTCATTTCTGCTAGATCCCATAATTATTTTCTTAACAGCATGATCTGTGTTATTGTACATTATCAATGCTCTTTTTATTACACAAACAATTACTGAATATTCAATATTGCCCGTTCAAAGACCAGTTTTATCCTTGGTTGACTTTTAAATAGTCGGCACATTTTCAACTTTTCCAGAATTGAGTGTCTGACACATGTTAAAAAACAACCTTTATTGTAAATAACTTTTTTTTTAAATAGCTCTAGGATGAATGCCACTCAGGGCGATTCTTTTGTGATCCAGGTCGGATTGATTTTATTACGAGTCAGCTTATCAGTCACAATATCCCCCATTTCTCCGCTGCACTAAAGTCCCTTTCTGTCATGACGTGCAGCAGGGCAGGCTAGTACCTCAAGCTCATACTGGGCCACATTCAGCTAGTGGTACATCCTTTAACACCCAGTAGTCCATCGTATGATTGCTTGTATGAATTTTTGCTACAATCTTGCCATTACTGTTTACTCGACAAGAGCAGGGACAGCCCTATGAGGAAAATAATTGTATAAAAATCGAAATCTCTAAAAAATAGTTAATGAAAAAAAATAGTGATGGAGGAGAGGAAACTGTTAATTTGAGACTGCCCAGGCCATGAAGTAAGGGGGCTGTGTTTTCAACAAGTATAGGAGCAGCTGAAAGTGCCAAGCTAGCATGCAGGGGCTGTATGTATGGGAGGTTTAGGGCAGGTTCACACCGGTGTGATGCAGAAACCCTGCGAATCCACTGTGGGTTCCTGCATCGCACCCAACTCGCAGGCAGTTCACACTGCCATATGCGAACTGTGGGAGTGTCAATAGAAAGCTAATGACACCCCCAAATCAGTTTGCATATCGCAGTGCAAACTGTAAACTCGGACAGGAATCGGGTTGCATGGGTGTGCACACCCATGCGATTTGATTCTGCTGCGGACCAAAAAATGGTTCTGTGTGAGTTTGTGAATGCGATGCGATTTCAGCCATACTATCTGTATGGCTGAAATCACATTGCACAGACATTGCATGTGACGTGCATTGTAGTGCGGTGCGAATCACATCTGAGCTCAGACCCCGCTGCAGTGTGAACCGGTCCTAAAGGTCATTTTATTTTCTTCCTCTTCTGCAAAAAAACTGGCATGGGAAGTGTTGAAAATCTGAGGCTTTCCATCGAATAATATTTTGCAGGAACGACATTATTAGAACATTTTTGAGGTTTATGCTTCATAACATAAGCAAGACAAAACTCACGTAGTAACAAATATGATAACATATGCTATGGCTTCAGATGTAATCAGGAGGAGGAAGAGCTCTGACAGGTGTTCACGTCACGTCTCCAAGAGTGCAGGCTTCCATCTCTTCTCTTAGAACTCTTCCTAACTAACCATTCAAAATTATGTATTCTTATACTGTTTGTAAAGCTGACCTCAGCAGTTTGAGATGAGTAACACTTCTCTACATATGGTCCTAGTCTATAGAAAGATGCAAAGCTCCACCTGCCATTACTCACATGAAGTTCGAAATAGAATTACACATGCAGCTAAAATGACTTTGCTGTTCATGTCAAAAGCACATTGAAATAGCCTTTACATACAACTAACATATTAAATTATATTTATACATATATTTCATACATATTTCATACATATTTCAGAGACCGTTATCAAAATAATATTCAAACTTCATAATTTCCAACAGGAAGGTTGTTACTGGAGATGGTGGGGTGTGTGTTTACAAATGCTGAGTTTCAAGACTTTAATGTGGAGAATGTGGAGAATGTGATCTAAACAATTCTTCTCTGTCCCTCCACAGGTATGCGTCAGCTGAACCACATCATCCCCCTTTAACTGGAATATGTTTACTCTCTCTATGTATCTGTGCTTTTTGGTATGTGTAATGATATGTATGCTCTATGTTATACTTCAAGCTCAATTGTTATGCCTATTTCTTTATGCAGTTAAGAAACAGTTAACATTTTAAGTCATGTGATCTGGGGGCGGGGATCTGTAGTTGTAAGATGGATGCTGCAGATTAAAGACAAGTCCTGTTCAAGCTCATTTGCTGTCTGCCTATTCATTGTGTTAAATTATCACACAGTACCAGAAGTCAGAAGAGTCATGGCAGCAAACAGCAACACAAAGAACATTCCTTCCCTGGATTTGGAATCAGGGAACATATCTGAAAACTGGTCAAAATGGAGGGAGCTGATAGAGTTTGTGTTTGCAGGACCAGATGCAGACACATGGACTGATCAGCAGAAAGCAGCTCATGTTCTGATATGCGTGGGACAAAAAGGACATGATGTGTGCAGAGTCTGGCAAGCAAGTGGGGAGATCACTGCAGAGGACCAAAAGAAAACAGAGGTGCTGTTTGCAAAATTTGAAGCATACTGCAACCCTAGGAGGAACTCCACAGTGCAAAGGAAAGTGTTTTATGAGAGGGACCAGTGTGGAAGTGAATCAGTGAATCAGTGGATGAATGGGTGACACTTTTTTATGATGCCGAAGATATGATAAAATACCGTATACTGGCAGTAAGTTTAAGGAAGTTCAGGAAAAGCTGCTACAGGAAGAAGACTTAAATCTTGAGAAAGCCATCAGGATTGCCAGAGCACATGAAATGTCAAGAAAGGACATGCAGGTACTAGAAGGAACACAGCACCAAATTAATGCTATAGAAAATCGAAGCAGCAGATATGGGCAAGAAAGAGAGCACAAAGGAATAAAGGGCACCTATGGCACTGGGACAATTAACACACAAGCAATGTGTGGATATTGTGGAAACATTCACCATAAAAATTGTTTCTGTCCTGCAAGGGGGCAGATATGCAATAAATGCGAGAAAAGAGGACATTTTGCCAGGGTGTGCAAACTGTCTTCACAAACTGGAAGGTCAAGAACACGGTCTGTACATGCCATAGAGGACAATGATGACAATGCACAGTCAGATTCAGACAATATATCTTGCAGCAGTACAGAAAACACATACGTCTGCAGATAAAGCAAATGTAACATTACAGATAGGGGCTAACAAAACTCCAGTTACATTCAAAATAGATACTGGAGCACAAGTAAAGTGTGTGCCAAGCCACATATACCTGGAACACCTCAGTGATGAATCCCCCTTAGAGACTTAGGACTTACTGAAACAAATGGGATATGGGGGGGGGGGAAGCTGAAAGTAATGGGTTGCTGTCATGCGAAATGTTCTTACAAGGGATCTGAAAAGGTTTTACAATTGTTTGTGATAGAAACACAAGCCCCAGCCATACTAGGTCTCAAAACAAGTAAAGAGATTGGACTTGTGAAGATCATAATGACTGTGGATGGTGGGCACAGAGGTCTGACAGAGGTCTGACAGAGTGACTGTGATCTATTCAAGGGCCAAAGGTGCCTCCCAGGTATAAGCCACATATGTCTAAAAGAGGATGCGCAGTCTGTCATTCACGCCCAAAGGAAAATACCTTTGGCTCTTGTGGATAAGGTCAGACAAGAACTCACTAGGATGGAGAAGCTGGAAGTAGTAAAAAAGGTCACAGAACCATCAGAATGGGTCATAGTAATAAAGTAATAATGAGAGAACACTACAAACTCCCCACCATAGAGGATATAGTGCACAAGCTAGTAGGAACAACAGTATTTTGTGTACTGGACGCCCCATCTGGTTACTGGCAATTGCGTCTTGATGAAGCCAGCAGTTACTTGACCATTTTCAACTCCCTTTTGGGTCGATGGCACTTCACAAGAGTACCTTTTGGCATAGAGTCTACACAGGAGATATTTCAAAAGAAATCACACAAATTGATTGCTGGTTTACAGGGTGTGGAAGTAATAGCTGATGATTTGTTGGTCTATGGAAAAGATCAAATTGAACAGGACAAAAACCTTACTACTTTGCTCAATCGGTGTTGTGAGAAGAATCTTACACAAAGAGGGCTTGAAGCCTGATCCAAAGAAGATTACATCAGTTCTTAACATAGAGGCTCCAACCTCCAGAAAGGAGCTGGATACATCATTGGGCATTTTCAACTATCTATCCAAATTCTCTCAGGGCTTTGCTCAACAGATAGCATCAGCACATGCACTGCTACAGAAGGATGCTATTTGGTGTTGGGATGCAAACATGGAAAATACTTTTACAAAGTGAAAAAACTGATCACTAAACATCCAGGGCCGATACTGAAATATTTTGACGTAAACTGTGACACTGTACTTCAAGTGGATACATCCCAGTTTGGGTTAGGTGCTGCACTGACTCAACAAGGACATCCCATGGCATATGCTTCACGAGCACTGACCACAACGCAAGCTAATTATGCTCAAAGCAAAGAGATGCTGGCCATTGTAAATGGATGCAAGAAATTTCACCAGTACATATATGGTCGCCCGGTAGAAACGGATCACAAGCCATTGGAGTACATCCTACAGAAACTGCTACCTTCTACACCTCCATGCCTGCAACGGATGATTATGAAATTACAGCAGTATGATCTCACAGTGAAGTATAAGCCTGGAAAGGAAATTCCAATGGCAGATACCCTGTCCAGGGTGTTTCCAGAAGGACATGAAGCATGGGATGAACCTGAATTGGAAGACACATACAGTACTAGGGAACATTCCAATATCGGATGTATGGCTGGAGAAGATAAGACAAGACACCAAACAGGATAAAGTCCTAAAAAAACTAACTTGTGCCATGTGCAATGGCTGGCCAGAAAAATGAAAGAAGCTGTGTCCTGAGCTACTGGGATTCTGGCCTGGGAAAGATGGGCTATCGATTTCATATGGATATTTATGGGTGACCGTATTCTTATTCCTAAGTCACAGCAGGCGGAAGTACTGGAACAAATTCACCAGGGACATTTGGGCATCACTCTGTGTAAGCGCAGAGCGCGGGAGGTTTTTTACTGCCCTAATTTGGACTTTAATATTGAGACACTTGTGAAGAAGTGTGAAACCTGCCAGACATTTCAAAAAACCAATGCAAAAGAACCTCTTACACCGTGGAATTCTCTTTCACGGGTATGGCAGAGACTGGCTACTAGGGATGGGCCGAACACCCCCCGATTTGGCTCACACCAGAACATGCGAACAGACAAAAAATTTGTGCGAACTTTCGAACACCGTTAAAGTCTATGGGGCCTGAACATGAAAAATCAAAAGTGCTCATTTTAAAGCTATATGCAATTTATTGCCATAAAAAGTGTATGGGGACCTGGGTAAGGCACATGTATCAATGCAAAAAAAAAAGTTTTCAATAGATAGTTTTTTCAGGAGCAGTGATTTTAATAATGCTTAAAGGGGAAATAATTAAAATGAAATATTCCTTTAAATAATGTGCCTGGGGGTCCCCTTAGTCTGCCTGTAAAAGGGTGCATCTCTGTGATGTTTAGAACAGTGCCAGAGCAAAATGACATTTGTAAAGGAAAAATTGTCATTCAAAACCATTCACGGCTGTAATGTATTGTCGGCTCCCTGCAATATAGATAAAAATCTCTGTCCACACTGTCGGGTCAGTTATGGATTTTAAGGGGAACCCCGTGCCAAAATTTTTAAAAAAATTGACGTGGGGTCCCCCCTAAAATCCAAACCAGACCCTTATCTGAGCATGCAACCTGGCCGGCCAGGATGGGGGACAGAACAGACGAGCGCCCCCCCCGCCGAACCGTACCAGGCAACATGCCCTCAACATGGGGAGTATGGGTGCTTTGGAGCAGGGGGGCTCTGCGCCCCCCACCCCAAAGCACCTTGTCCCCATGTTGATGGGCTGTGGTTGTGGGGGTCTGCAGACGGGGGGCTTATCGGAATCTAAAAGCCCCCTTTAATAAGGGGGCCCCCAGATCCCCCCCATGTGAATTAGTATCGGGTACATCTTACCCCTACTAATTCACCAAAAAGTGTCAAAAAAGGAAAACCACAGGAAACAATTAGGGACAAGTCCTTTATTAAAAAAGGAAAAAAAAAAGTGTATTCAATCACAGTGTACGACGGACCCGAAAAAAAGAAAAAAAAATGCAACAGCTCCTCCTCCATGGAGCTCTCTTTGTTTTGAAAGTTTATTTATAGTCAAGGGCGGGGCCATCCGTTGATGTAATTGAGTGACCCGCCCTTCTGACATCACATGACGTCAGAGGGGGGCGGGGTCACCAACTACATCTCCAGGTGGCCTCGCCCTTGACTATAAATAAACTGTCAAAATGCGGCGAGCGCAGATGGCTACAGCCCTCCCATGGAGGAGGAGCTGTGCGTGCCATCATCCCACAAATGCCCCATAATGTTCACACTTCGACAAACGGGTGGGCCCATCCCCATCGCTACTGGCTACAGATATCTTTCATTTTGAGGACAACCATTACCTGATAGTTGTAGATTACTACAGCAAATACTTTGAGCTAGTGCAGCTGAGAAATCTAAATGCGTCAACAGTCATATGGGCTTTCAAAACAATACTTTCAAGACATGGAGTGTGTGAAGAACTTGTGTCTGATAATGGCCCACAATTCTCTTGTGCTGAATTCCAGTGCTTTCTGCGTGAATGGGGAATCAGACACAAACCCACCAGCCCTGATCACCCACAGGCCAATGGTCTAGCAGAGAAGTATGTTGGCATAGCCAAATCCATTATACAGAAAGTGCAATCATCAGGGCAGGATGTATACCTAGGCCTGTTAAACTATCGTGCAAAACCTATTGAAGGTTTATGCTCGCCTGCACAGCTGCTAATGGGTAGAACACTGAGGACCACAGTGCCTATTGCACCACAGAAATTGCAGCCTCAGTCTATCCCACATGATCCGGTAACAGCTCAGCGGATCATAAACATGGAAAAGCAAAAACTGTATTTTGATAAATCTACTAAATCCCAGCGTCCACTCTGTTCGAATTGTCAGAGAAGCCAATTCACCAAAATCACATGTAATTGAAACCAAGTGTGGACAGAAACTGAGATGAAACAGTCGTCATCTTTGTTCAGACACTGCCACCGATACCTCATTAGAGGAACCAAATGACGATGGAAATAAAGAGCAAACCCATGATGGCACAGAATTCCTAAACATGGATATTGAGTCTACTGAGGATACCGAGGACAACATAAACGTATCAGCATGTGATAATGCTGGGAGTGATTCTCAACTGGACATGAATCCTACCGATGATGAGCCAGTGGTTACTTTCTCTAGCTATGGTCGAGCCATTAAACCAAACATATGGAAGGACTTTGTCTCATATTAAATGTTTCATACTTGAGAGGAAAGATGTAATGATGTGTATGCTTTGGGGTTGATTTACTAAAGCTTGAAAGTGCAAAATTTGGTGCAGCTCAACACAGAAACCAATCAGCTTCAAGGTTTTATTGTCAAAGCTTGATTGAAGAAGCTGAGGTTAGAAGCTGATTGGCTAGCATGCACAGCTGCACCAGTTTTTGCACTCTCCAGCTTTAGTGAATGAACCCCTTTATGTTATACTTCAAATTCAATTGTCATGCCTAGCTCTTTATGCAGTTAAGAAACAGTTAACATTTTAAGTCATGTGATCTGGGGGCGGGGATCTGTAGTTGTAAGATGAATGCTGAAGATTAACCACTTCCACACTGCCTACCATATATTTTCGGCGGCAATGTGGATGCGTCCCGTGAATCGCCATAAATAAACGGCGATTTGCAGAGTGGCTGCTAGGGGGCCGGAGGAGTGTGCCCGCGGCTCGGGCGGACCCGATGTCTGCCGGTGAGCCGCGATGAGCAGCCACAGCCAAAGAGCGGGGAACCACCGATGTAAACACGGCGGTTCCCCGCTCTGTCAGTGCGGGCATAGGAGATCTACTGATCCCTGATCAGTTAGATCTCTTATGCCCATAACAGCCCAGCCCCCCCCCCCCCCACAGTTAGAACACACCCAGGAAACACAGTTAACCCCTAGAGCTCCCCCTGCAGGTTAACCCCTTCACTGCCAATGGCATTTACACAGTAAACAGTGCATTTTTATAGCACCGATCGCTGCATAAATGCCAATGGTGCCAAAAAAGTGTCAAAATGGTCCGACATGACCGCCGCAATATCTCAGTAGCGCTAAAAATCGCAGATCGCCGCCATTACTAGTAAAAAATAAATAAAAACCCCAGAAATTAATTATCATCATGCGTAAACGCGGCAACTTTTGTGCAAACCAATCAATAAGCGCAGATTGCGATTTTTTTTTACCAAAAATATGAGGAAGAATATAAATCGTGCAAAACCGATGAAAAAAAATGTTTTTTTATATATTTATTTTGGATTTGTATTTTAGCAAAAAGTAAGAAAAACTTTTTTTTTTTGCAAAATTGTTGCTCTTTTTTTATTTATAGTGGCGATCAGAAATGACGCAGGCTGCAGGTGACCCCATCTCTCTATTCAGCTCTTCTTTCACTCTATAACAGTGGCGGCTGGTAAAGCTGTAGGATGGGGGGGCACCAGGCCCCGCCATTCCTTTTTGACCTCTCCTACTTCTAATAAGCCCCACCCCTTATAGAATCCACCCACTCCGTCCCCTGTATTCTACATATTGTGTCAGGAGTACACAGCTCAGCATTACAGGACACAGTATACAGCTCAGCATCACAGGACACAGTTACCAGCCCCAGCATCACAGGACACAGTATACAGCTCAGCATCACAGGACACAGAATACAGCTCAGAATCACAGGACACAGTATACAGCCCCAGCATCACAGGACACAGTATACAGCTCAGCATCACAGGACACAGTATACAGCTCAGCATCACAGGACACAGTATACAGCCCCAGCATCACAGGACACAGTATACAGCTCAGCATCACAGGACACAGTATACAACCCCAGCATCACAGGACACAGTATACAGCTTAGCATCACAAGACACAGTATACAGCTCAGCATCACAGGACACAGTATACAGCTCAGCATCACAGGAGACAGTATACAGCTCAGTATCACAGGACACAGTATACAGCTCAGCATCACAGGTGGGGTATATAGCAGCCAGTATCCCAGGTGGGGTAAATTGCAGCCAATAACACAGGTGGGGGCAAATTGCAGCCAATATCACAGGTGGGGGTAAATTGCAGCCAATATCACAGGTGGGGGTAAATTGCAGCCAATATCACAGGTGGGGTAAATTGCAGCCAGTATTACAGGTGGGGGTAAATTTACTGACGGTTGGCAACCCTGACGGTGACTGAGGAGGAGGCAGCTGG
>BLSH010435886.1:2023670-2040641 GCA_018402905.1 Glandirana rugosa
CCCCCCCCCCCCCCCGCACTTACCCCATCTAATAGGCAGGCATGCAGGAGTGTTGCAGAGTTCTGCATGCGGAGAGCGGCTGTCAGTCTGCAGAGATCGGCATGCGGAGAACGGCTGTCCCCATCAGTCTGTCGGTCACCGGTCAGGGTCTCTGTGGGAGCGGGAGTCACGTCCGCCGCCACAGTGACCCGCCCCCAGCCACCTCATCCAATCACACTGAGCCAATCAGATTATGTGTGTGCACCTGTTCACAGCGCACACACATAGTCTTTCATGGCTGACCAATAGGCTCACCACTCAGATGACAGCCAAGGAGCCGAAAAAAAAAAAAAAGTCAATGTACTGGCACCTCCTGCAGGGGGGCCGGGCTGACTTTTTTTTTCTTTTTAGCTGGCGCGAAGAGCCCCTTATACACCAGCCACCGCTACGCTATAATATGCGTTCTCTACCACTCCTTTTGACACTTGTGTCCTCTCTCCTCAAACTCTCTTACCTTCACCTCTCTTCTCCACCCCCCCCCCTCAGCTTTTATACATCACCCTGCCTTCTGTCCTCTCCCTATTACCAACTCTTGCTCATTCTACATACATATACTAATAAAACCTCCAGGACTCTGAGGCATGCCCCTCCATATAAATTACACTCTCACATTACCTCCCTCACCCTCCTGCTTCTCCTAACCTCTGGTGACATATCCCCAAACCCTGGGCCTCCATCATCTGTCTTTGCCCAACGCTCCCATCTCCGAACACCCTCTGGCAGCAGTCGCAGCCCACAGAACTTAGTCTCTTTTCTTCTTCTTCCCAAAACCAGCCTTCCCTTCTCCTGTGCCCTCTTGTCAGAAACCATGAATTAGACTGAGACAGAACTGCAGTAAAAATCACACTATTTAACCACTTCAGCCCCAGAAGGATTTCACACTTTAAGACCAGAGCACTTTTTGCGATTCGGCACTGCGTCGCTTTAACTGACAATTGCAAAGCCGTGCAATGTTGTACCCAAACAAAATTTGCGTCCTTTTTTTCCTCACAAATAGAGCTTTCTTTGGGTGGTATTTGATCCCCTCTGTGTCATTTCTGATCCCCGCTATTAACAAAGAAAGAGTGACAATTTTGCAAAAAAAAACAAATTTTCTTACTTTTTGCTAAAATACAAATCCAAAAAAAAATATAAAAAAAACATTTTTTTCATCGGTTTTGCCCGATTTATATTCCTGCTCATATTTCTGGTAAAAAAAAATCGCAATCTGCGTTTATTGGTTGGTTTGCGCAAAAGTTGCCACGTTTACGAATGACGAGAATTCATTTCCATATACAGGAAGCATGTGATCACAGCCCTCCCCCGCTATGAGAACGGAGATCCGTGTTTACTTACACAGACCTCCGTTCTTCCACTGCGGGGGGACCACCGGCAGCGTGAGTGCGCTCACAATACTAGTTATCGCGACTGCTGTCCTGTGACGGCGTTTCACGATAACAAGCCATCTTGCTGCCGTCACGCTGCGGCGGGCAGTCTGCAAGTGGTTAATAAACATGATAAAATAAAACAAACAGAGCACACAAAGTCAAAACATAGCCAAGCTTCAGTAGCCAGAGCGGATGGTTGGAGCAAGTCAACAAACAGGGATCTAGAGATCATCAAGGTTAAACAAACAGCATGCAGGTTCAGGAGCCAGAAGGGAAGTCAGCCGAGCATAGTCTTTAATCCAGAAACCAGAAGGAACGTCAAACAGGCAAAAGTCTTTTACAGGAAAACACAGCAGGGATTATCGAGAGATGTTGACCAGACGAAGGTGTCTGAGATCTGATCCAGGCAGTTTATATAGCTAGGAGAGCTGGCTAACGAGCAGGATATGGACATCAGATGAGACAGAGTGGAAGCTGAGCCTGGCAATTAACCCTCAGCTGAGCAGCTTGCTCTGAGAAGGGAGAGCTGAGCCCAGCCCTGACACCTCTGGAGTGCCCGCTCTGTCTGTAACAAACTCACTGCCCTCCACAACCTCTTTATCACAAATTCCTTTAACCTATTTTCCATTACCTAAACCTGGCTTCACTAATCCAACACTACTTCTCCTGCTTAACTCTCCCATGGTGACCTTCTCTGGTCTCGCTCCTCCAGACCAAGTGGACAGAAGGGAGGTAAAGTGGGAGTCCTTCTAGCCCCATGCAGCCCCTATCAGGTACTTCACCCACCTCCCTCTCTGACACTCTCCTCTTTTGAAGCACATTGCATTTGTCCATTTTCTCCTATTTCTCTAAAAATTGCTGTCATCTACCGGCCCCCTGGACCAGTATCAACTTTCCTTGATGACCTGGCTACCCTACTTTCTCTCTTCTGAAATCCCCACAATCATTCTCTGCAACTTTAACATCCCTGTTAACGCTATCACTACTACTACTTCTAAACTTCTCAGTCTAACCTCATCTCTTGACCTGAAGCAATGGATACAGGCTCCTACTCACTCCAACAGCAACACCCTTGACCTTGTCATCTCTTATTTGTGCACTCTCTTTGTGCAACCTCTCCAGCAATCATCTCCCACTCTCTGATCACCACCTTATTAGTTTAGCTCTCTCCCGGTCTTCCACCTCCCCAACCCTTCTCTTCTCTACTCTGCTACGGATCACCTCTATGACAAAAGCTCACCCCTGTCCTGCACCAACCTAGCATCTCTCGTCTACAAAAGCTCACTGTCGTCCTCCCTTGACAAGCTTGCCCCCCTCACTACACGCAGGATCAGGCGCCGACCACTACAACCCTGGCAAACAGATGACACCAAAAGTCTCAGAAAATGTAGCCACACTCTTGCGCATCTGTGGCATAAGACTAAGTTCCAGGAAGACTTCAACCAATATAAATCTGCCCTCCTAAAACACTATTCCTGCCTCCACACTGCCAAACAGACCTATTTTATCACACTCATTAACACATTATCATCCAGTCCCTGTTTACTCTTTTCAAACTTTAACACTCTACTCTGTCCTCCACTGCCTCCACCCTCAAATTCACTCACTGCCCAGGAGATCACCAATCACTTTAAAATTAAGATTGATACAATTCGTGAGGATCTCCAATGTGCATAAACTACCCCCACTCAACACCCCATGTCCAAAGATACAATCACTACTTTCCTCATTCAACCCTGCTAGTATTAACAAGGTTGCTAAACTTTTATCTAACAACCATCTAACCACCTGCCCCCTTGATCCTGCTCCCTTGCAAATGCTATGCTCATCCTCTGACTCAATTCTACACTCTCTAACATTTTCAACCTCTCCCTCTCTTCTGGCATCTTCCCAAATGCTCTAAAAGATGCGCTAGTCACCTCTATCCTTAAAAAGCCCTCACTGAACCCCACCATTCTTAACAACCTGTGCCCCATCTCCTTACTCCCCTTTTCCTCCAAACTCCTTGAAAGACTGGTCTACAACCGACTGAGCGACCATCTGACCATGAACAAACTTCTTGAACACCTTCAGTCCGGATTTCGCTCTCAACTTTCCACAGAAACTGCTCTCCTTAAACTCACAAATGACCTGCTAACTTCTAAAACCAATGCGCACTATTCTGTACTACTACTCCTGGACCTCTCTGCTGCCTTTGACACAGTGGACCACCCCCTCCTCCTCAAAAAACTCCACTCCTTTGGTCTCTGTGACTGTACTCTTCACTGGTTCTCCTCCTACCTATCCCACTGCTCCTTCAGTGTCACTTACAACTCTACTTCCTCCTCTCCTCTTCCTTTTTTTGTCGGTGTCCCCCAAGGCTCTGTTCTTGGACCTCTCTTTTTCTTAATGTACACCTCCTGGGTCAGTTGTTTGCCTCCCATGGCTTTCAATATCATCTCTACGCTGATGACACCCAAATCTATCTCTCCACCCCCCAGCTCTCTCCATCTGTCTTCTCACACATCACCAACTTACTAACAGACATATCAGCCTGGATGTCACATCATTTCCTCAAACTCAACCTATCCAAAACTGAGCTCATGATATTTCCTCCCCCATGTGCCACTTCCCCAGATTTCTCTGTCAAAATCAACGGCTCAATTATCAACACCCCCCCCCCCCTCCACGCCAAGGTCCTAGGTGTAATCCTGGACTCCGAACTAACCTTTCGGCCCTACATCCAATCGCTGTCCAAAATTTGCCGCCTCAACCTCCGCAACATCTCCAAGATACACCTCTTCCTAACCAATGTCACGACAAAGCTTCTAATCCACTCCCTTGTCATCTCTTGCCTTGATTACTGCAACTCCCTCCTCACTGTCTTACCTCTAAATAGGCTATCCCCCTTCAGTCCATCATGAACACTGCTGCCAGGCTCATCCACGTTACAGAAGAAAAAAAGAGTAGTTTCCAGCGCTAGAGGACCTTCAGGGTAATAGGCAACCAGAGCATCAAAGGATGGGACACCAAATGTGTGCTGCCCCCCTCGGACAGGGTGATCCAAAATGAACTAAAAAACAAAACAGAAGGGAGGCGCACGCACCTAGTGCATTACCATAAAAATTTTATGGAAATATAAAAAAGGTTAAAATTGAATACTCACAAAATCACAAAGTGGTGTCACAAAGCCATAAAGCCATAACAAGATGATGCAATAGAATGTAAAAAAGCACAAGGTGGGGTAGCAGCTGACACATTTCGGGGGCCTGATCAGTCTCTCCTGGTCATTTTATGTATATATACCATTCGGTCTGGCAGTCCAGATTAGTACAGCTCTGAGGAAGGCTCCGAATCGCGTCAGCTGCTACCCCACCTTGTGCTTTTTTTACATTCTATTGCATCATCTTGTTATGGCTTTATGGCTTTGTGACACCACTTTGTGATTTTGTGAGCATTCAATTTTAACCTTTTTTATATTTCCATAAAATTTTTATGGTAATGCACTAGGTGCGTGCGCCCCCTTTCTATTTTGTTTTTTCATCCGCCTTACAACCCGCTTGACGTCTGCTACACCCCTCTGCCAATCCCTACATTGGCTGCCACTCAACCAACAAATTAAATTCAAGATACTAAAAATAACTTATAAAGCCATCCACAACCTGGCCCCCAGCTGCATCCCTAACCTGGTCCCTAACCTGGTCTCAAAATACCAACCAAATCATTCTCTTCACTCCTCCCAAGACCTCCTGCTCTCTAGCTCCCTTGTCACCTCATCTCATGCTCACCTCCTGGACTTCTCCAGAACCTCGCCCATCCTCTGGAATACTCTACCCCAACATGTCCAACTTTCTTCTACTTTGTCCACTTTCAGACAATCCCTGAAAACTCATCTCTTCAGAGAAGCCTATCTTCTTTAATTTTTGCTGCCGCTTAACCTACCCCCCTTTCATAGAATTCTCCCCCTCCATTTGTTGCTGCCTGCTCTTCCCTCTGAGTTGTAGAAAGGCAGACAATCTATTATTGCTTCCCTCTTCTGCTATTCCTTCAGTTACCTGCCTTGCAGGCATCTGATTTGGTGTTGCATTCTGCCAGTCAATGGCCAGGTATGACCACCTAAAGTGGCCACAAATCCTTCTGGCCTGATGAAGGCAGTCACTGTACAATATTTGTGCCCATTGTCTCTAAAATAATACTATTTACTCTATATATTTTTTTTTCTTTGTTGCCCCCCCATGGCCAGCTCCCTATGAGCCTTGAAAATGGCCAAAATTTAATATCAAGATTTGTCTCTCATAAACTTCAATAGAGTTTATGTAGACTTCAAACAGAATTAGACAAACCCCAAACAAATCAAACCCGGGCAGATTCGCCCATCCCTATCACTGCAAATAATTAAAATTGTGGTGAAAAGGTTAAGTGTCTCTTTAAGATTCATTTCTAAGCAGAATTTCATCTGTAAAAATTAATTGCAGTTAACATGATAACAGGGTCGTTAGATAGCTGAGTGTAATAATACAATTTCATCATCTGTGTCACCAATTATTCATGTTTCTAAGGTGAAAAGTGCAAAAATCTGGTCTAATCAAAGCATATGATGAGAAATATGTGCCAGTGGAGAAGAGAAATTAAAAAAAATCAAATGAGCTGTAGTTGACCAGTATCATGGGCTTAAGTTCACCAGTATCATGGCTCTTGTATTAGCTAAGACTGTGTCTGTACTGTGCACAAGACATATCCATTCCTATAGAATGGAGAGTGTATGTACTGCGCTAGAAATGCCCTTGCTCTTTCATTTTAGATGTAACAACGTTGATATGCTACAGTTATTGTATTTAATTTCTTAGGTGAATTGAAATTGGAAAGAATTTACCCAAGAAGTTGTGTGTAACCACCAACACTATATACTGTAACTATGATCTAGGGTTCTAGAGCCCTGCACTCCTAAAGCTGGCCATACACGGATCAAAATTCAGCCAGTTCAGCAAGGTCTGGCAGAATTTTGATCAATATATGGGCTAACTAGTTATACACAAGTCGATCTATTGATCGACTTCTGTACACTCAGCCTGTCAGGTTTTTTCTGAATGATCAGTGTCCTGATAGACGGCAAAAAACGATCATTGTATTCTGCTGGTGGGGAAGGCTCCCTGTTGGCAGAATACAATAGCTCAGCGAGAGTAATTCCCCTATCCACATTGAATGTGTGGATGTAGGGATTTGGCTCATTTCCTTATTTCAAACCATTAGTTGAATGCAAAAATTCAAAAATATTGATCATGAATAGTCTTCCTAAAAGCTGAATTGACAGTATGGGAAGTTAGGCATTTGACTGGGCAGCAACTAATAGACTTTAGTTGAAGTAGTAGGATGGGGTGTGAATCATATCTTGATTGAAGGATTCAAGTGAGAATCCCAGTTCTCTTCTGGTATGAGAACTTTACCTTGGCCGCCCTCTGGAAAACAGGTGTCACGGTTTGGCTCTTGCCTCAATATGTCTAAGCCTGCACCAGTCATTGCTTTGGCAGGTTTTGTGAGACTGCCAAACCAGTGACCAAGTTGGTATTGCTAGCACTCTATTTACTTCCCAGATCAATCTAATTTGCACCATTTCAATTGTACTTATTCAAGTGTTTCGCATTCCCTGGAAATGGGAGGCCCATAGAACCCTGGAAGCCTGCTGGCTTTTTTTTTTTTAAAAGTGACAATAAATTAAAAAACAGATTCTGAACACCAACATCTGGTGCTTTTTTCCTTATACTTTTACCCAAAAGTAGGAAAGTAACATAGCGCACCTAATTTACTTCTTGAAATATGGAAGGGTATGTACATGGAACCTTCATTCTATCCTGCTGTCTTCGGTATGGCACAAAAAAAAACAAATAAACAAGCAATAATGTTTGGATAATTGTTACTACTGTAGGCTGAAGAGTGTATAGTATTATGCAGTGTCATCTTAGTCTCCAATTAAAGTGTTACTAAACCCACAACAGTAAAGTCAGTCTGTATATGCAGTAGAGCATGCTTGTTTTACTCACAGTGGAACCTAATGGGTTAATCCTCCACACTGTGTAAAAAGGCTGTTTGATCCTGCCCGACTGGGCACTGATAGAAGTCACAAGACTGCTATATACTGCTGATGGGAAAAGGTATTTAGCAGTTTATATTTACTAAAATAATTGCATTTCCATGTTCTGTCTACTGTGGGAGGCCAGATATAGTGAATGCAGGGTACTGGGTTTAGTAATATTTTAAGGTAGTTACTGGCTGCTAGTACAATAGGGGGTGTTTAGGTCTAATAAAAGCAGTATAATATTTTAGACCCTTTAGAATAACCATTTTTTGTGACCATTGGCTTACCGTATATACTCGTGTATAAGTCGACCCGTGTATAAGCCGACCCCCTACTTTTGCCCAAAAAATATGGGAAAACGTATTGACCCGCGTATAAGCCTAGGGTGGGAAATGCAGCAGCCAGAACACAGGGACAGGGAGCCAGAACACAGACATTTTAGCCAGGACACAGGGATATTAGCCAGGACACAGGGATATTAGCCAGGACACAGGGATATTAGCCAGGACACATGGATTATAGCCAGGACACAGGGATTTTAGCCAGGACACAGAGACTGTAGCCAGAACACATAAGGGATGAGTAAGGTAGTTTCACATTAAACAGAGCTCTGCTGCTTCTAAGAGCCGTTCTGTGCTTGTAATTGTGACTAATCACATTGGAATGTAGAGAATGCAGAGAGAGAGCTGCAGCTCTTCACTGAGATCAGGAGGTGGGCGGGACTGAACAGCTAACATCAGCTTGTCCCGCCCACCTGCCAACATCAAGCTGAAAATCTGACACCTCTCTCAGCATTCTCTACATTCCAATGTGATTAGTCACAGTTACAAGCACAGAACGGCTCTTAGAAGCAGCACGGCTCTGTTTAATGTGAAACTACTGATCACCCACAGACACTGACTCAGGTATAAGCCGAGGGGGGTCTTTTTCAGCACTATAAATGTGCTGAAAAACTCGGCTTATACCCGAGTATATATGGTATATCAATTTGGTCTCCTAAAATGTTTTATTTGCCTGAACATCAATTCTAAATGTTTGCCACCTACATCGGTTAGGCCATTTCTATTGTTGCTTCTTCTGCATATACCATACACTGTATGTCTAGGTAAAATTGTCCTTGCGTATTCTGGACAGGGTAACCTAGCAATGGCAGTTTTTGCGATGGGGCTCTGTGCCAAAAACAAAATTTAAAAAGAAGTGCTCCCTACAGATACTAAGGCTGAAAAAAAGAGAGAAAAAAAGAGAAAGGGTCTGGTGCTACCCATGACATGCCTCCACTCCTGTACATTGAACAAACAAAAACAAAATTTGCCTGTGGGACTTTAGATGAGGCAAGTATGGGGGCCAACAAAGATGATGGTAGACAATAATGACATTTTTTTTGGACATGAGTGTTCTCCCCAGTGGTTTACTGTTGGCTCCGGCCCTTCAGCTCCCGGGCCAGACATATCCTGCTGGCCGCTCTCCAGGGGATCATTGATTGGAACCTTGGCTTTGCCAACCAGTGAATACGGGGTGCTATTTGGACTTACTAAGAGAGATATGTATGGTTTTTTGGTGATGCGTACTGTATCTTCAACATGTACTTTGTTTTAATAGATATACCGTATACAAGACGTACTCCTGAAGAAGCGAGATGTTGCTCGCAAAATGCATAGAGTGTTATATGCTTGTATTACCAACGTATTCACTACACCCATCTATATGACTGTTTTTCAGCAAAGTGATCTCATGTCATTGTACTGGCTGGGCTTTCCTGTTTATACTATTGTCACTCATGTCAAAAAAAAATTACTTGTTCTTCTGATCAGCCAATAGACTAATCGAAAAGAAGCAACTGGACTCCCCCATCCACACAAGAGACATAGACTGAGGAATTCTCCCCGCTTTGGCATTTTATTCTCACAGTGTGACTGCTCTACTGTTAAAATAAACAGATCAGTGCCACCAGCTGATTGGCTGCAGCTGGCTGATCGAGAAATATTTCAATAGAATTTAATTGTTAGATTGACTTCTGTCGAGTGGGAGCAGCCACAAATGGATCTAAATTCAGCTGATCCCTGCTGAACCCAATGCATTTCGATCCATCTATAGCCAGCTTAACTTTAAACTGACACTTAAATTAGACTCCATTTCACACTGAAATATCCCCTCAACTGAGACTTATAACCTAAAGCAGAAATGTAGGCAGATATAAAATACCCAATTAAATTCAGTTATTTATTCATTCCATGCCTAAGAGAATTCAGATTGCAAGAGGAAGGGTCAGCATTCCAAGTAAATAATGCTTTACTATCAGTGCTCGGGGAGCTGGCTGATAGCAAGGGAGAACAGAAGGTCACCCCTATATACGTGCTGCTCCTTCACTATCCAGTCATAGGCTGGGATGGCAAGCTGTATTACTTTTACATCTGCATGGCTGTCTGTCAAAAAAAATGTTACAGAAGATAATATCTTTTACTGCCAAAGGGCTGCTGAATGTGTAGGTGTTCAGTGTATTGCCATCTCCCCCTGTAGTTTTGGGAGCATGCAGTGCAGGATGACAATGCTGCAGGAACAGTGTGGTGAGGTACGCCATTTCCACTCGCCCATTGGCTCCTGGGATATGAGTGTCATCAATCCAAGGAACCAATGGGCATCTGCCGCTTGTAGCATTGTGCCGCACTTTGTACTATATGCGCATGCGTGAGATGGGGAGGCGCATGTGGGGTAGCCAGCAGTGCTGTATCCTTGAAAGAGGAATGAGTGGGCTTCAGATGCCCACACTAAAGATGGGAGTGCACTCGCTGGGGACAACAAAGTGAGTTTATTTAAAACGTTCATGATTTATAATACCTACATGTTGTACATATACCATTATGAATAGCATTAGGTGCGACCATCAGGGGGTTATTTAAAAAAAAAAGCCGTAACATAAACTACATTAATACATTTCTAAAATTTCACAGTATACAGTAACAGTATTTTTTTTAAATGCCTCTTAACATTAAAAATCTGTCTGTTCACTTTTACAAGCGTCAGGCATTTTTTCTGCAAAAACACTGCTGGCTTCTATGAGAGGTAAAAAAACCATCCTGAATGCATGAAACCTATGCTCTGGGGAAGTGTATATAACGCCCTCAGGACCAGTGAATAGCATAAAAAAGGTGTAATTAGCCAGACCCCCCCCATTCTTTGTAACAAACTACGTTACCAATATGTAGAAGTGTGGGTCCGTATGCTGCTATGGTTTGGCGTCAGAAAAGGAAAATTTTATACAATTTTCAGTTTTCCTGATGCCAACATGGCAGCATAATAGTGATAAATAACTAGCTGACAGGGTGGGTACTGCTTAAACAATGTTAGTTTTATTTACAATGTAAAAGAAGATTGGATTGTTATTCTCCCAAAGTCTACAGATGATAAGGCACCCGGATCTACTCTATAATGCCTTAGGAAGGTATTTTGCAAAGACCATGAAGCTGCTCTGCAGATGGTCTCCATAGACACATTTGAAAGGGCCACCCATGAGGCTGCTACCGCTCTGGTAGAGTGTGCAGTCACCATTGCAGAGCGTTCACACCTTCTTGCCCTGTACACTCTGCGAATAAGCTTGACGATCCAACTCGCCAAGGTCCTTGAAGTAGCCTCCTTTCCTTTGTGTTTTCTCGCTGGGATTATGAAGAGCTTATCGGAGCACTTGAAGGGAGCGGTGGCCGACAGGTATTTCCTTAACCTCCCTGGTATTCCCGAGTGTGGCTCGGGGTTAATTTTTACTGTGATGCCAGGCTCCGTTCCCTGCGAGCGTCGCATTGCATGGAGATGGAGTCCGGTGGCAAATTCAAAAAGTGAAACACACACAACACATTCAGTACACTGTAATCTGCAAGATTACATTACGGTATCAAATCATTTCACATCCCTTTTGTCCCTAGTGGTTTGTCCAGTGCCCTGCCTGCACTTTTATATTATATATGCCATTCTTTCTGCCTGGAAACGTGACAATGTCCATGGCATCCAAAATGCGCCCCTTTATGTCAAAAGCAGTTTTTGACAAGCTAGAAAACAGTGATAGTAAATAAGAATCACTTGCAGAATCAAGCGATACTGATTCATGGGGAAATTCATCATCAGACACTGAAAGTGACGACAGTGACAATTCTGTAACTGAGCAAATTTCAGTGTTTTTGACTTGATTACATTATTGAATAAATGTTATTATTATTATATTATTGTTTTTGATATTTATAGTTAGTTAATATATTACAATTTATGATTTTGTTGTTTCAAACTTTATCATACCCGGGATTTCTATGCGAAAAAATGTAGCGCTGTGAGACGCAAAAATCTGACATAATCATACCGCCAGGGAGGTAAATGTTCTTGCAACATCCAGCTCATGTAGTCTGCCTGAATATTCTTCTGGGAAGTTTGGTAAAGCCCAGACGCCAGTCTGGTGAAATGAAGTAGCATACATTTTTTTCACTGACAGCAGAATGTAATAAAAAGAGCTAACATTTTTTTTTAAACAGCATGAAGGTCCCCCAATCCATATAAAGCCCTTCAGCTTTGGTATGGAGTTTGGGGGTGATCTCATGCAAAAAATAAAAAAAAATAGTGTGAGCCCCCCTTCCCCCCCAAAATCCATAACAGACCCTTATTTGAGCATGCAGCCAGGAAAGGGGAGGGAGACAAGTGTGCGCCCTTTCCAGGGGTCACCAAACCTTTAATTACAACAACAACTTTTCCATAAGATTATAGGTGCATCTCATGCATTAATTACCTGCAAAGGCCTCCATAGTATAGATATCCAAAAGCCCTCAGACTGCTGCTTTGTGCTGCCATCTTGGATCTTGGATGTGATGTCAAAACCCCTAGCAGACTCAGAGCTATTATTCAAGTGGCACTCTATAGCAGCTTTTTTCAACTAAGGTTCGTACAAAGGTTGCTAGGGGATCCCTGAGTAATAAGCAACTTCTGCCTCTCAGATGAGTAACCTCTGACACCAATCATCCTTTTATCTATCTGTAAGGAGGAATGCTTCCCAATGGCCGCAAAAGCATTCTTCCCACTGACCATAACGCTAATGTATGGTGATCTGTAGACATAGTAAATATTAGTTCCTTGGATCCAGAAAGCTAATTTAAGGGGTCATCCATTTTAAAAAAGGTTGAAAAAGCTTGTTCTATAGTATTCGTTTTCAATCCTTCCCAGGCAGTTACATAAAATTTTTGTAGGGAGGTGAGAGGAGCTGGGCCAGCATAGTCAGTAAATAGACACTCACAGAAGAGGAGAGGGCTATGACATGCAAGGCTGTGCTAAGTAATTGAGCTTCTTAAAGTAGTCTATTTTTCTAGCAAGTTCAAAGGTACATTGCAAGTGATTAAATACATTTTTTGTGGAAAGCAAAAACACTGCAAGTAACCATTTAAAATACTTGATTTTTTCTGTGCTTTTTAACTGCAATTTGGCTGACAAGGTCTCTTTCACAAGGTGAAAACAATTAGAAATTCAGATTTTTAGAATGATGTATAGAATAACTACAATTAAATGGCATAACAGTAACAATATAAATCACTAGGTACTACATCAAATATTTTTCTGTGACCTGCCCATCACACAGAGCCTTTAACTGTAACACATCTCACACAATGTAATGAGTATTGCAGCTATATTAAAGACATTACATTAACAAAAAATGTATAAAAAAAGGTTTTGGAACACAGTAATTTAAATGGTATAGATCCTGGTATAAATAGCTCAATCTCAGTGTTTGCTGATGCCACAAAGCTAAGTAGGGAAATAACATCACAGTAAGCTATAGAAACTTTACAGGAGGACCTCAATAAAATAATGGGGTGGGCAACTACATGGCAAATGAGGTTTAATGTTGAAAAATGAATGCAGTTTGGGGCTAAAAATGTGACTGCAAGTTACTCGCTAGGGGGAAAACCTCTGGGGGATTCCAGGATGGAGAAATATCTGGGGGTCCTAGTAGATCACAGACTCAACAATTGCATGCAATGCCAAGCTGCAGCAAGCAAAGCTAACACAATATTAGCATGCATAAAAAAGGGAATTTATTTCAGAGATAAAACAATAATCCCAACCCTTTATAAAATTCTGTTTCGGCCAGATCTGAAGTATTCCATCCAATTCTGGTCACCGATCCTCAGGAGGGAGGTGCAGGAACTGAAAAGAGTCCAGAAAAGGGCATCAAACTTAATAAGGGGACTGGAGGACCTCAGTTATGACTACAAGCACTAAACATATTCTCTCCGGAGAAGAGATGTGTGAGAGGAGGTATGATAGCAATATACAAATACCTCAATGGCAATTTTGGCATAGGGAATAAATTACTCAGTCTCAGAGAGTGTAAGAGGACACGGGACCACTCAATGAAAATGGAGGAGAAAGGGCAGGGGGTACTACATAGGGGGGCTTTCATTGTCAGGGTGGTAAGGATATGGAATTCACTTCCACAATTGGTGGTGTCAGCAGAAAGTATTGATAGATTTAAAAAATTCTTGAATGTGTATCTCTGAAAGGTTTAGATTCAGACAAATCAGTCATTTACTATATAGTATTTGGAAGGACAAACCCACCCCTCCCCATATAACACAATATGAAACCTGGTGTGGCTCGGCCATGGAGCAGAGAGGGGGCATAACGATTATCAATGCGTCACTTACAAGCCAAAATACTAAATCCTCTTATATGCAAGCCTGGGAGGAAGACCTTCAGTTTCAGTGGAACTTAGAGACTTGGCACAGCACCACGTCGTTCGCCTTTAGGGGGATACTTAATACCTCATTGATACAAGCAAATATTAAAGTCATCTGCCAGTGGTATATGACTCCCTTTAAATTAGCGAAAATATTCCCTACGGCAGACCCTCTTTGCTTCAGAGGATGTCAGCTCTGAGGTACCATGGTTCCCATCTGGTGGGAATGCCCCAAAATAAGAACATTATAAAAAAAAATCTTTAATCTGATTCACAGAGTAACTAACCTCAATATCCATAGAAACCCAAGGTTGCTCTTCTAAATTCTCCTATTCCGAACATTCCAAAGTTAACTCAAAAACTGATTCACTTCATTCTTTTGGGTACTAAAATCTCAATAGCTAGGTCCGGGAAAAAACCCACACCTCCCTGAAAGCAGTGACTAGGAAGGTATCATGGATTATGTCACAAGAAAAACTGGCTAGTGCTCTTTCAAATATGTCCGAAAAATTTGAAGCTATATGGGAACCATGGGCTTCATTTATGGGTATCTTCCTATACCCAGGAATGACTCTCGCAAAGCATTCCTAACCTATTACGTGAATGATTGCTCCACAGGGACGATGTGTTGGCTCTCCCCTCACTAACTTCTTTCTTCTATCTTCTCTGTGTGCCTCTTCTCTTTCCCTTACTTTATCTATTTCACCTGATCTAATGTGAATATATGGTTTTTCGTTACAAGACATGACACATATAAGATGCCTCGGGATGGGTATACTATTTGGGTGCCCAGTGTTTGTGATATTGATGGATTCTTGGGCTTCTCCAGCATTCCAGGCATTTGCAAAGAAGGGATAAGACTCCCAGGGAGGCTGGAGCTGTTTGAGGGCTCATCCTCGGAGTTCTGGGGGCGGATGGGGTCCTCCCCCCGACACAGCTTGCTCCCACTGGGGGTGCTGTGGGGAGGTATCCTATTGGCGATCTGGAGTCGGGGGAATTTCCAACAGGCCTATTGTCTTAACTATCACACATGGTTGTTTCAATACCCAAGGTGTCTATGTTACTTATTTTATTTTAAAAGAGGGATCGTACCCCTTCAGCACTTGTGAGATCGAAACAATATCACTTCTTTTAAGGGCTTGGTTCCTATATGAAAGTTAATTCTGATATAATGACAATCTTAACAAACTCCTACCCCATCCACTGAAATGCTTTGTTAACCATATTTGTCTGTGACGTTGTGTATTTTCTAGTTGTACTTTTGGAAACTTAAAATAAAATAAAATATTTTGAAAGAAAAAGGAGGAGCTTTACGTGTTTCAGTGCAATGTTTGTCTGCTTTTTACAGCGATGGTACTTTTGATTTTGTTTGGAGATGGGTCTTAAGATAAGATATCAGCAACACAGAGAATGCATTATTTTTTGTAAGTCAGATTTGAGAATGTTATAAATTATTTGAATATTCACTTCATTCACCCAGTAATGTGCAAGTGAAATAACTAAACCAGAATTTTATCTTTGCATGATGGGATAATTGACGTGAATCTTCACATTTTATTATGTGAACATTCTCAATACCCTTAGAGGGCCTCACACGTGACGTTATTCCACAAGTCGGCCTTACCGTTTGTAACACATGCTGTGTAATTCTTTCAAAATTGTAAGTGTGATTTTATCATTTTACTAAAATATTGGTGAAATACTACACTATGTGGTGTATATGGCTACTACGCAGCAAGGTGTCTGATGGTCTCCTTGTGGGATCAGAGTAGAGATGGGTGAACGGTTTGGCCCAAGAATGAGATCGAGCCGAACATTGGCTGTTCGCCCGTTCACCGAACAACCAAATTATCGGGTCGTTCGACCGTTTGTGCGGCCCGCCAAACGACCACAATGCACTGCGCCACCGCACAGTGCATTGAAAGCCCTGATTGGCTGAAGCTTCCCCCAATCAGGGCATAGAGCACTATCAGAGCCATGATTGGCCATGGTTGACCATCATGGCTCATTGCTCTTAGCCCTGCCCCACACTATAGAAATATTCTTCCAATAACGGCCATTTTCAGTGTTATTTTGGGGTAGAGGGAGATAGAACAGGACTCTGTTCAGTGCAACTAGACAGTTAATGAACTATAGTGTGCTATTGGGATTCTATTGTCAGTGTAGAATGTTAGTTTAGTGTCAATCTAGGGATAGTGTGAGTGTAGTGACAACCATCATTCATCTACATTAATGTGCAGCTAGAGTAGGGACAGCTCAGATCAGTGTCAGTGTAGTGTAGTGATGAGTCATTCATATTTACATTAGTGTATATCTAGTGTAGGGACAGTCAGATAGTGTGATTGTAGTGTATTTATCACTATTAGTGTTGAGCGAACCCGGACTGTAACGTTCGGGTCCGTACCGAACTTTCGGGTGTCCGTGGCACGGACCCGGACCCGGACATTTCAAAAATCGTTCGGGTTCGTTCCGGGGTTCTGCTATTTTACTCCACGTGTTGAGAAGCTGCAGGGCAGCCAATCAACAAGCGTTTCACTGGTTTGCCCTTAGAAGCCATCACAGCCATGCCTACTAATGGCATGGCTGTGATTGGCCAGTGCATCATGTGACCCAGCCTCTTTATAAGCTGGAGTCACAGTGCTGCAGTCACATGCTCCTTGGGTTAGTGTAGGGAAAGGAAGCTGAAAGCTTGAGGGACAGATTTGACACATTTTAAGACCTGATCCTGCATCCTGAGATAGATTACTTTACTACTGCTGTCTGTGCTGTTGCTCTGAGGACAGATAGCAGAAATTAGAGATTTCACATAC
>BLSH010435886.1:2047567-2059481 GCA_018402905.1 Glandirana rugosa
AGGTGGTTCACATAAATATCCATGAGAATGGTCTTGTGAGACCTATATCCGCATCATCCAAGATATGTTCTTCTGGAAGTACTAGGAACCAGCTTTATTACACTATCCTTGTGGAGTAATCTACCGTGTGTAGTCTGATTTATAGGTAGGGTGTAGGTAGTCGAAACTACGTAGTTAGCAATTTTTAGAGGGTAATATGTACATAATCTACATAGGGGTTAGACTATAGATATAACGGTGTGTAGACGTGTATAATGATGTATAATATGAATAAATATAATTATTATATTTACATTAATAACGATATCACATACACATAGCAAGAATACATGTATAATGGGAGATTTTTAACGATTGATGCATCAAAGCTGATGGATGTGGGATGGATATTTAGTCTGATGTGTGCCATCTAATGAGGTGTTCCTATCACATTATTTCGACCAAGGATCATGAAGGTCTTCTTGTATAGAACCTACTACGCCTATATCCAGAGTGTTCTGGTAAGAGTACCTATAAATACACTTGGTGGAGGTTCACACTGCATGCACTGGATGTCATAGTCACTATTTCAAGATTCGCAATGGACAATTTTATATGAACAATTTTTCAAACAGTTTAGATACACAGTCACTTTATTGCACATAATACTGCACTTTGAAGATAAATGGAGAATTGTATTGAATGTTGTTTAATATTTTGGGTTTTCTATATATATCACAATTTTTGTTAAAGATTGCTGTGCTGGCTGCTTGTTGCTGTTTTGTATTGCTAGCGCAGTAACTTCACCTGGAATTTGTATTAACGCTATATAGTTCTGTGCGTTACTGCAAGTTTAATGCTATATATTTCATTGCGCTACTCCAAGCTTAACGCCATATAGCTCTGTGTGGTTCTGCAAGCTTAGCGTCATATATTTCATTGCGTTACTTCAAGCTTAACGCCATATATTTTTGTGCATTTCTGCAAGTTTAGTGCTATATAGTTGTGTGCGTTACTGCAAGTTTAACGTCATATAGTTCTTTGCATTATTGCAAGTTTAACGGCATATAGTTCTGTGCGTTACTGCAAGTTAAACGCTATATATTTCATTGTGTTACTGAACGTTTAATGCCATATATTTAATTGCATTAGTGCAAGTTTAACGTTATATAGTTCTGTGCATTACTGCAAGGTTAACGCCATATAGTTTTGTGCGTTACTGCAAGTTTAACGCTATATATAAAAAAGTACGTTGCAAATCTTGAAATAGTGACTATGACATCCACTGGCATGCAGCTTGAACCTCCACCAAGTGTATGTATAGATACTATTACCAGAACACTCTGGATATAGGCATAGTAGTAGGTTCTATATAAGAAGACCTTCAGGATCCTTGGTCGAGATAATGTGATAGGAACAACACCTCATTAGATGGCACACATCAGACTAAATATCCATCCCACATCCATCGGCTTTGAGGTGTCAATCGTTAAAAATTTCCCGTGCCAGTTTATCACCAACTTGGACCAGGATATCCATATAGAGATGATCTCATATAGAGACAAAGGTGCCAAATAGCATAATACTGTTTGACCAGGTGAATTTATTAAAAAATATTGCACTTACATCTGTAAAAGTAGAAACACACGATATGGAATTTCAATAAACACTTTTTGGGGCGCAATGGACTGGAGCAGGCTCTCCTCACCCGACGCATTCCGTCTTACAAGACTCCGACAGTGGTATGAGCCCTCTGCCCCCAGTGGCCGGCTTTCGTCATTTTGGAACAGGAAGACATCTCAACATGATATACATATATTAGATGTATCCCCAATCTGATATCTATATTGCCACATCAGCACATATTACTACATATTATACTTATTTATATTAATAATTGAATCCATATATATAAAAAAGTTAATTAAAATTACATAATAGAACGATACACATACACTATAGCAATAATTACATTTATATTATTAATATAAATAAGTATAATATGTAGTAATATGTGCAGATGTGTGGCAATATAGATATCAGATTGGGGATACATCTAATACATGTATAATGGGAGATTTTTAACGATTGATGCATCAAAGCTGATGGATGTGGGATGGATATTTAGTCTGATGTGTGCCATCTAATGAGGTGTTCCTATCACATTATCTCGACCAAGGATCATGAAGGTCTTCTTGTATAGAACCTACTACGCCTATATCCAGAGTGTTCTGGTAAGAGTACCTATAAATACACTTGGTGGAGGTTCACACTGCATGCACTGGATGTCATAGTCACTATTTCAAGATTCGCAACGGACAATTTTATATGAACAATTTTTCAAACAGTTTAGATACACAGTCACTTTATTGCACATAATACTGCACTTTGAAGATAAATGGAGAATTGTATTGAATGTTGTTTAATATTTTGGGTTTTCTATATATATCACAATTTTTGTTAAAGATTGCTGTGCTGGCTGCTTGTTGCTGTTTTGTATTGCTAGCGCAGTAACTTCACCTGGAATTTGTATTAACGCTATATAGTTCTGTGCGTTACTGCAAGTTTAATGCTATATATTTCATTGCGCTACTCCAAGCTTAACGCCATATAGCTCTGTGTGGTTCTGCAAGCTTAGCGTCATATATTTCATTGCGTTACTTCAAGCTTAACGCCATATATTTTTGTGCATTTCTGCAAGTTTAGTGCTATATAGTTGTGTGCGTTACTGCAAGTTTAACGTTATATATTTCATTATGTTACTTCAAGTGTAACGCTATATAGTTGTGTGCGTTATTTCAAGTTTAATGCCAGATATTTCATTGGGTGACTGCAAGTTTAATGCCATATAGTTCTGTGTGTTACTGCAAGTTTAATGCTATATAGCTTTGTGCCTTACTGCAAGTTTAACGCCATATAGTTCTGTGCATTACTGCAAGTTTAACACCATATATTTCTGTGTGTTACTGCAAGCTTAGCGCCATATAGTTCTATGCGTTACTTCAAGTTTAACGCCATATATTTCTGTGTGTTACTGCAAGTTTAACTCCATATAGTTCTGTCTGTTACTGCAAGTTTAATGCCATATAGTTCTTTGCGTTACTACACGTTTACGTTATATAGTTCGGTACCTTGCTGTAAGTTAAACACTATATACTGTATTTCATTGTGTTACTGCAAGTTTAACGCCATATATTTCATTGTCTTACTGCAAGTTTAACGCCATGTAGTTCTGTGCATTACTGCAAGTTTAACGCTATATAGTTCTGTGCGTTATTACAAGTTTAACGCCATATAGTTCTGTGCATTACTGCAAGCTTAATGCCATATAATTCTGTGTGTTTCTGCAAGATTAGCACCATATAGTTCTGTGCATTATTGCAAGTTTAACGTCATATATTTCATTGTGTTACTGCAAGTTTAACGCCATATATTTCTGTGCATTTCTGTAAGTTTAGTGCTATATAGTTGTGTGCATTACTGCAAGTTTAACGTCATATATTTCATTATGTTACTGCAAGTTTAACGCTATATAGTTGTGTGCATTACTGCAAGTTTAACGCCATATAGTTTTGTGCGTTATTGCAAGTTTAATGCCATATATTTCTATTACTGCAAGTTTAACACGATATAGTTGTGTGCGTTACTGTAAGTTTAACGCCATATAAATCTGTGTTACTGCAAGTTTAACGCCATATATTTCATTGCGTTACTGCAAGTTTAACGCTATATAGCCCTGTGCGTTACTGCAAATTTAACGCCATATATTTCTGTGCATTACTGGAAGTTTAACGCTATATATTTCCTTACGTTACTGCAAGTTTAACGACATATGTTTCATTGCTTTATTGCAAGTTATACGCCATATAGTCCTGTGCGTTACTGCAAGTTTAACTCCATATAGTTCTGTCTGTTACTGCAAGTTTAACACTATATACAGTAGTTGTGAGCGTTACTGCAAGTTTAACACCACATATTTCTGTGCATTATTGAAAGTTTAACGCCATATATTTCATAGCGTTACTGCAAGTTTAACGCCATATAGTTCTGTGCGTTATTGCAAGCTTAACACCATATATTTCTGTGTGTTACTGAAAGTTTAATGCTATATGGTTGTGTGTATTACAGCAAGTTTAAAGCCATATATTTCATAGGGTTACTGCAAGTTTAACACCATATAGTCCTGTGTGTAACTGCAAGCTTAGCACCATATAGTTCTGTGTGTTTCTGCAAGTTTAGTGCTATATAGCTGTGTGCATTACTGCAAGTTTAACGTCATATATTTCATTAGGTTACTGCAAGTTTAACGCTATATAGTTGTATGCGTTATTGCAAGTTTAACGCTATATATTTCATAGGGTTTCTGCAAGTATAACGCCATATAGTTCTGTGCATTACTGAAAGTTTAACGCTATATAGTTCTGTGCCTTACTGCAAGTTAAACGCTATATATTTTATTGTGTTACTGCAAGTTTAACATCATATATTTCATTGCATTACTGCAAGTTTAAAGCCATATAGTTCTGTGCATTTCTGCAAATTTAACGCCATATAGTTCTGTGCGTTACTTCAAGTGTAACGCCATATAGTTCTGTGTGTTATTGCAAGTTTAACGCCTTATAGTTCTGTGTGTTTCTCCAAGCTTAGCGCCATATAGTTCTGTGTGTTACTGCAAGTTTAACGCCATATAGTTCATTGCGTTACTGCAAGTTTAACGACATATATTTCTGTGTGTTTCTGCATGTTTAATGCTTTATAGTTGTGTGTTTTACTGCAAGTTTAACGTCATATATTTCATTACATTACTGCAAGTTTAACGCTATATAGTTGTGTGCGTTACTGCAAGTTTAACATTATATATTTCATAGGGTTACTGCAAGATTAACGCCATATAGTTCTGTGCGTTACTGCAAGTTTAAAGCTATATAGTTCTGTGCCTTACTGCACATTAAACGCTATATAGTTGTGCACGTTACTGCAAGTTTAACGCTATATATTTCATAGGGTTTCTGCAAGTTTAACGCCATATAGTTCTGTGCGTTACTGCAAGTTTAACGCTATATAGTTGTGTGCCTTAATGTACGTTTAACGGTATATATTTCATTGTGTTGCTGCAAGTTTAACATCATATATTTCATTGCATTACTGCAAGTTTAAAGCCATATAGTTCTGTGCATTACTGCAAGTGTAACGCCATATAGTTTTGTTCGTTATTGCAAGTTTAACGCCTTATAGTTCTGTGTGTTTCTGCAAGCTTAGCGCCATATAGTTCTGTGTGTTACTGCAAGTTTAATGCCATATAGTTCATTGCGTTACTGCAAGTTTAACGCCATATATTTCTGTGTGTTTCTGCAAGTTTAATGCTTTATAGTTGTGTGTTTTACTGCAAGTTTAACGTCATATATTTCATTACATTACTGCAAGTTTAACGCTATATAGTTGTGTGCGTTACTGCAAGTTTAACATTATATATTTCATAGGGTTACTGCAAGATTAACGCCATATAGTTCTGTGCGTTACTGCAAGTTTAAAGCTATATAGTTCTGTGCCTTACTGCACGTTAAACGCTATATAGTTGTGCGCGTTACTGCAAGTTTAACGCTATATATTTCATAGGGTTTCTGCAAGTTTAACGCCATATAGTTCTGTGCGTTACTGCAAGTTTAACGCTATATAGTTCTGTGCCTTACTGTACGTTAAACGGTATATATTTCATTGTGTTACTGCAAGTTTAACGTCATATATTTCATTGCATTACTGCAAGTTTAAAGCCATATAGTTCTGTGCATTACTGCAAGTGTAACGCCATATAGTTTTGTTCGTTATTGCAAGTTTAACGCCTTATAGTTCTGTGTGTTTCTGCAAGCTTAGCGCCATATAGTTCTGTGTGTTACTGCAAGTTTAATGCCATATTTTCATTGCGTTACTGCAAGTTTAACACTATATAGTTGTATGCGTTATTGCAAGTTTAACGCTATATATTTCATAGGGTTACTGCAAGTTTAACGCCATATAGTTCTGTGCGTTACTGCAAGTTTACTGCTATATAGTTCTGTGCCTTACTGCAAGTTTAACGCCATATATTTCTGTGTGTTTCTGCAAGTTTAATGCTTTATAGTTGTGTGTGTTACTGCAAGTTTAATGTCATATATTTCATTACATTACTGCAAGTTTAACGCTATATAGTTGTGTGCGTTACTGCTAGTTTAACATTATATATTTCATAGGGTTACTGCAAGTTTAACGCCATATAGTTCTGTGCGTTACTGCAAGTTTAAAGCTATATAGTTCTGTGCCTTACTCCAAGTTAAAGGCTATATAGTTGTGCGTGTTACTGCAAGTTTAACACTATATATTTCATAGGATTTCTGCAAGTTTAAAGCCATATAGTTCTGTGCGTTACTGCAAGTTTAACGCTATATAGTTCTGTGCTAAACGCTATATATTTCATTGTGTTACTACAAGTTTAACGTCATATATTTCATTGCATTACTGCAAGTTTAAAGCCATATAGTTCTGTGCGTTACTGCAAGTTTAACGCTATATAGTTCTGTGCTAAACGCTATATATTTCATTGTGTTACTACAAGTTTAACGTCATATAGTTCATTGCGTTACTGCAAGTTTAACGCCATATATTTCTGTGTGTTTCTGCAAGTTTAATTCTTTATAGTTGTGTGTGTTACTGCAAGTTTAATGTCATATATTTCATTACATTACTGCAAGTTTAACGCTATATAGTTGTGTGCGTTACTGCAAGTTTAACATTATATATTTCATAGGGTTACTGCAAGTTTAACGCCATATAGTTCTGTGCGTTACTGCAAGTTTAAAGCTATATAGTTCTGTGCCTTACTCCAAGTTAAAGGCTATATAGTTGTGCGTGTTACTGCAAGTTTAACGCCATATAGTTCTGTGCGTTACTGCAAGTGTAACGCCATATAGTTCTGTTCATTATTGCAAGTTTAACGCCTTATAGTTCTGTGTGTTTCTGCAAGCTTAGCGCCATATAGTTCTGTGTGTTACTGCAAGTTTAATGCCATATATTTCATTGCGTTACTGCAAGTTTAACGCTATATAGTTGCGTGCGTTACTGCAAGTTTAATGCTATATATTTCATAGGGTTACTGCAAGTTTAACGGCATATAGTTCTGTGCATTACTGCAAGTTTAAAGCTATATAATTCTGTGCCTTACTGCAAGTTAAACGCTATATATTTCATTGTGTTACTGCAAGTTTAATGCTATATAGTTCTGTGCGTTACTGCAAGTGTAACGCCATATAGTTCTGTGCATTATAGCAAGCTTAACACCATATAGTTCTGTGTGTTTCTGCAAGCTCAGTGCCATACAGTTCTGTGCGTTACTGCAAGCTCAGTGCCATACAGTTCTGTGCGTTACTGCAAGTTTAATGCCATATATTTCATTGTGTTACTGCAAGTTTAACGCCATATATTTCTGTGTGTTTCTGCAAGTATAGTGCTTTATAGTTGTGTGCATTACTGCAAGTTTAACATTATATATTTCATTACGTTACTGCAAGTTTAACGCTATATAGTTGTGTGCTTTACTGCAAGTGTAACGCTATATAGTTTTGTGCGTTACTGCAAGTCTAACGCCATATATTTCTGTGTGTTACTGCTTGTTTGACGCAGTATATTACAGTATATTATAGTGTATCCATGGAGTGTGTCTGTGTACTGAGTACTCAAATTAAAGTGCACCAAACACCACTTTCCATTGATTAAAGTGCATCCACGTACACATTTACAGATCTTTATTACATTTTGTTAATAAGCACCGCCCCCTCACTCCCAATAATGTCTGGGAGGACAACAAGGAGAGGCAGACATTCCCATTGCACTGTAAGGGGACAAGCAGCATGTGTGTGCACAGGCAAAGGTGGACATGGTCAGTCCTCAGGCAGGGCATCATTTATTCTGTTTAGTGATGTTGCCCATGCTATCCAGCTACAGCATGCAGAGGAGGTGGTGGACTGGCTTACTAAACTGTCCTCATCGCATACTAGCTCATTATGGAATACTTACCTTGAAACAAAGCTGTTGCAGTGGTCTCAGCACACCACTGTGACCAGCGACATGCCACTTCATGGTCAAGCCCCTAATGCCCATGTCACAGATTAATTGTTTTTGGGATGTGGAATCTCTTCAGGACTTCTAGGCTGCCTAGCATTGTGGGTGTTGATTTCATGTGGAAGAATATTTTTGGTGTAGGCTTCATGGGCACAATTAACACCCAAAGACCAATTTTTCTGCACCTGTCAAACAGGTGCATATCATTGCGATTTATTTACAGCAAGGCCAATTCTAAGCTATGACTAAGCACCCATTATAGGTGCGAAACGCATCTGCTGAGACTTGTAGTCCACCCATGCTGTATTGCTGTTTTTCTAAATAAAGAGATTGCAGGGGAGTGTGGCTGTCTTTGTTCAAGGCCAATTCATGCTTTCATCAAGAGTACCTCTATAGGGTTATGGTGTGAAGGCACCACGACACCCAAAGACCACTTTTTCCGCAACGGTTTGACAGCTGCATCAAATTTAATTTTTTTACAGCAAGGCCAATTCTTGCTTTCATCAAGAGTACCTCTATAGGGTTATGGTGTGAAGGCGTCACCAATACCCAAAGACCAATTTTTCTGCAACTGTTAGACTTGTGCATCAAATATAATTATTTTACAGCAAGGCCAATTCTTTCATTTATCAAGAGTACCTGTATAGGGTTATGGTGTGAAGGCACCACCGATATCCAAGGACCAATTTTCCGCACCTGTTTGACAGGTGCATATCATTGCAATTTTTGATAGCAAGGCCAATTCTTGCTTTAATTAAGAGTACCTCTATAGGGTTATGGTGTGAAGGTGCCACCAACACCCAAAAACCAATTCTTCAGCACCTGTTTGACACCTGCAGCAAATTAAATTTTTTTACAGCAAGGCCAATTCTTGCTTTCATCAAGGGTACCTCTAGAGGGTTACGGTGTGAGGGCACCACCGACACCCAAAGACCAATTTTTCCACACCTGTTTGACAGGTGCATATCATTGCAATTTTTGACAGCAAGGCCAATTCTTGCTTTCATCAAGAGTTCTTCTTATAGGGTTACGGTGTGAAGGCACCACTGACACCCAAAAGCCCAATTTTTCTGCACCCATTACTTCTATCCAAAGTCTGTGGCATAGACATCAGAATTTATACAAAAAATCTCTAATCTTGTCCCCAGGGCACTGCTTTGTGGCCTCATCATACAGACTGGCTCCCCAAGCCTTTGCTTACAAAATAAAGGACGCTATTGCCATTTTTTTTGGCTTTATAAATGCAATTATTACTTGCAAATAAGCCTTCGAAATGGGCACTTTTTTCACGTTTAGGTTCCTTAGACTTCAATGGGGTGTGTTAATTGGTTCCGAACTTTCCCGAACAGGGGGTTGTTCGGCCCATCCCTAGATCAGAGCAGCTGGAAAGAAGCTCATTTAATCGCTTGGGGTGATTCCTTTTGGGATCACTCTTTCTTCGGTGGTGTACGTTGTCATCATTCTTTCACGGCAAAGAAAGAGGGACTATTGAAGTCTAGAAAATCTGAGCACCTTTTTGCAATATATATATATATATATATATATATATATATATATATATACACACTCAGTTGTGCTCATAAGTTTACATACCCTGGCAGAATTTATGATTTCTTGGCCATTTTTCAGAGAATATGAATGATAACACAAAAACATTTCTTTCACTCATGGTTAGTGTTTGGATGAAGCTATTTATTATCAATCAAATATGTGTACTCTTTTTAAATCATAATGACAACACAAACTACCCAAATGACCCTGATCAAAAGTTTACATACCCTGGTGATTTTGGCCTGATAGCATTCACACAAGTTGACACAAAGGGGTTTGAATGACTATTAAAGGTAACCATCCTCATATGTGATCTGTTTGCTTGTAATTAGTGTGTGTGTGTATAAAAGGTCAATATGTTTCTGGACTCCTGACAGAGCCTTGCATCTTTCATCCAGTGCTGCACTGATGTTTCTGGATTCTGAGTCACGGGGAAAGCAAAGGAATTGTCAAAGGATGTGCGGGAAAAGGTAGTTGAACTGTATAAAACAGGAAAGGGATATAAAAAAATATACAAGGAATTGAGAATGCCACAAATAACTTCAGGACTTTCTGAAAACATGTGGTGTGGCTGTTTCAAGGTGCACAATAAGGAGGTACTTGAAGAAACATGGGCTGCATGTTTTGGGGATGGGTGAGCTACAAAGGCACAGAAAATTTGGTCAAAATTGATGGCAAGATGAATGCAGTATGTAATCAAAAAATACTGGAGGAACTGAAGGACACTGGAGGAACATTTGCATTCATCAGCCGGGAAGCTGCTCATGGGATGTACTTGGACATTCCAACATGACAATGATCCAAAACACAAGGCCAAGTCGACCTGTCATTGACTACAGCAGAATAAAGTGAAGGTTCTGGAGTGGCCATCTTAGTCTCCTGACCTCAATATCATTGAGCCACTCTGGGGAGATCTCAAACGTGCAGTTCATGCAAGACAGCCCAAGACTTTCCAGGAACTGAAGGCTTTTTGCCAAGAGGTATGGGCAGCTTTACCATCTGAGAAGATAAAGAGCCTCATCCACAAATACCACAAAATACTTCAAGCTGTCATTGACGTTAAAGGGGGCAATACATGGTATTAAGAAATGGGGTATGTAAACTTTTGATCAGGGTCATTTGGGTAGTTTCTGTTGTCATTATGATTTAAAAAGAGTAAAAACAGTTGATTGATAATAAATGGCTTCAGCCAAACACTAACCATGAGTGAAAGAAAAGTTTTTGTGTTATCATTTATATTCTCTGAGAAATCATAAATTCTGGCAGGGTATGCAAACTTATGAGCACAAATGTCTACCTATCTATCTATCTATCTATCTATCTATCTGTATATATATATATATATATATATATATATATATATATATATATATTATACTGTATATACAGTATCTCACAAAAGTGAGTACACCCCTCACATTTTTGTAAATATTTAATTATATCTTTTCATATGACAACATTGAAGGAATGACACTTTGTTACAATGTAAAGTAGTGAGTGTACAGCTTGTATGACAGTGTAAATTTGCTGTCCCCTCAAAATAACTCAAGACACAGCCATTAATGTCTAAACCGCTGGCAACAAAAGTGAGTACACCCCTAAGTGAAACTGTCCAAATTGGGCCCAATTAGCCATTTTCCCTACCCGTTGTCATGTGATTAGTGTTACAAGGTCTCAGGTGTGAATGGGGAGCAGGTGTGTTAATTTTGGTGTTATTGCTGTCACTCTCTCATACTGGTCACTGGAAGTTCAACATGGCACCTCATGGCAAATAACTCTCTAAGGAACTAAAAAAAAGAATTGTTGCTCTACATAAAGATGCCCTAGGCTATAAGAAGACACTGAAACTGAGCTGCAGGATGGTGGCCAAGACCATACAGTGGTTTAACAGGACCGGTTCCACTCAGAACAGGCCTTGCCATGGTCGACCAAAGAAGCTGAGTGCACATGCTCAATGTCCTATCCAGAGGTTGTCTTTGGGAAATAGACGTATGAGTGCTGACAGCATTGCTGCAGAGGTTGAAGGGGGAGTGGTCATCCTGTCAGTGCTCAGACCATGCACAGCACACTGCATCAAATTGGTCTGCGTGTCTGTCGTCCCAGAAAGAAGCCTCTTCTAAAGATGATGCACAAGAAAGCCTGCAAACAGTTTGCTGAAGACAAGCAGATTAACCACTTGCCGACCGCCGATCGGCATTTGACGGCGGCAAAGTGGCTCTGTAAGGCGAATCGCCGTCATATGACGGCGGCAGCCTGATCACGCACAGTGAGCGCGCGCGCGCCGCCGGAGGTG
>BLSH010435886.1:2061311-2073455 GCA_018402905.1 Glandirana rugosa
AAAGGGGTACTGAGTCTTAGGTCTTTGTAGTCACGTCATGACCTACTTTCTACGTTCCGAGACAGTCCTCAGGTCTTTGTATAACTGATCACAACTCGCTTGGGCCTGACATTGCAAGCCTAGGCATGGCTTGAAAGCCAGGCCCCAAGACGATAAAATGAGGTGCACAACTCTTCGACGTCCCGTCGGTTAGTTGTTCACAAAGTGACCAAACGGGAATCTTCGATAGTGTCGGTACGGATGATTACCGTACCGACACTAACCGGTCACGTAGTACACTGGGTCGGAGAAATATTCGACCTCAGTGTCACGACTAGTAGGCATGGCTGTGATAGCTTCTAAGGGCAAACCAGTGAAACACTTGTTGATTGGCTGCCCTGCAGCTTCTCAACACGTGGAGTAAAATAGCAGAACCCCGGACCGAAAGTTCGGTACGGATCCGAACGTTACAGTCCGGGTTCGCTCAACACTAGTCAATATGTTTCTGGACTCCTGACAGAGCCTTGCATCTTTCATCCAGTACTGCACTGATGTTTCTGGATTCTGAGTCATGGGGAAAGCAAAATAATTGTCAAAGGATGTGCGGGAAAAGGTAGTTGAACTGTATAAAACAGGAAAGGGATATAAATAAATATAAAAGGAATTGAGAATGCCACAAATAACTTCAGGACTTTCTGAAAACATGTGGTGTGGCTGTTTCAAGATGCACAATAAGGAGGTACTTGAAGAAACATGGGCTGCATGTTTTGGGGATGGGTGAGCTACAAAGGCACAGAAAATTTGGTCAAAATTGATGGCAAGATGAATGCAGTATGTAATCAAAAAATACTGGAGGAACTGAAGGACACTGGAGGAACATTTGCATTCATCAGCCGGGAAGCTGCTCATGGGATGTACTTGGACATTCCAACATGACAATGATCCAAAACACAAGGCCAAGTCGACCTGTCATTGGCTACAGCAGAATAAAGTGAAGGTTCTGGAGTGGCCATCTCAGTCTCCTGACCTCAATATCATTGAGACACTCTGGGGAGATCTCAAACGTGCAGTACATGCAAGACAGCCCAAGACTTTCCAGGAACTGAAGGCTTTTTGCCAAGAGGTATGGGCAGCTTTACCATCTGAGAAGATAAAGAGCCTCATCCACAAATACCACAAAATACTTCAAGCTGTCATTGACGTTAAAGGGGGCAATACATGGTATTAAGAAATGGGGTATGTAAACTTTTGATCAGGGTCATTTGGGTAGTTTCTGTTGTCATTATGACTTAAAAAGAGTAAAAACAGTTGATTGATAATAAATGGCTTCAGCCAAACACTAACCATGAGTGAAAGAAAAGTTCTTGTGTTATCATTTATATTCTCTGAAAAATGGCCAAGAAATCATAAATTCTGCCAGGGTATGCAAACTTATGAGCACAAATGTCTATCTACCTATCTATCTATCTATCTATCTATCTATCTATCTATCTATCTATCTATCTATCTATCTATCTATCTATCTATCTGTCTATATATATATATATATATATATATACATATTATACTGTATATACAGTATCTCACAAAAGTGAGTACACCCCTCACATTTTTGTAAATATTTGATTATATCTTTTCATATGACAACATTGAAGGAATGACACTTTGTTACAATGTAAAGTAGTTAGTGAGTGTACAGCTTGTATGACAGTGTAAATTTGCTGTCCCCTCAAAATAACTCAAGACACAGCCATTAATGTCTAAACCGCTGGCAACAAAAGTGAGTACACCCCTAAGTGAAACTGTCCAAATTGGGCCCAATTAGCCATTTTCCCTACCCGTTGTCATGTGATTAGTGTTACAAGGTCTCAGGTGTGAATGGGGAGCAGGTGTGTTAATTTTGGTGTTATTGCTGTCACTCTCTCATACTGGTCACTGGAAGTTGAACATGGCACCTCATGGCAAATAACTCTCTGAGGAACTAAAAAAAAGAATTGTTGCTCTACATAAAGATGCCCTAGGCTATAAGAAGACACTGAAACTGAGCTGCAGGATGGTGGCCAAGACCATACAGTGGTTTAACAGGACTGGTTCCACTCAGAACAGGCCTTGCCATGGTCGACCAAAGAAGTTGAGTGCACATGCTCAATGTCCTATCCAGAGGTTGTCTTTGGGAAATAGACGTATGAGTGCTGACAGCATTGCTGCAGAGGTTGAAGGGGGAGGGGTCAGCCTGTCAGTGTTCAGACCATGCACAGCACACTGCATCAAATTGGTCTGCGTGTCTGTCGTCCCAGAAAGAAGCCTCTTCTAAAGATGATGCACAAGAAAGCCTGCAAACAGTTTGCTGAAGACAAGCAGATTAACCACTTGCCGACTGCCGATTGGCATTTGACGGCGGCAAAGTGGCTCTGTAAGGTGAATCACCGTTATATGACGGCGGCCGCCTGATCGTGCACAGTGAGCGCACGCGCACTGCCGGAGGCGCGCCTGCGCGCTCACTGCGTCCGGGAAGGGCCAGGGAGCGGGTGCGGCGGAGTCGATTTCTGCCCGCCACCCGCGATGCCCCGCCCCCGGAGTGAAGGAACGGAGGTCCGTGTAAGTAAACACGGACCTCCGTTCTGTGAAGGGGGAAGGGCTGTGATCACAGCCTTCCTGTACATGGAGGCTGTGACCACTTCACTTCCCCAGCTAGGGCAGCCCCCACACAGTTAGAACACGCCCAGGGAACATAGTTAACCCTTAGAGCGCCCCCTGCAGGTTAACCCCTACACTGCCAATGGCATTTACACAGTAATCAGTGCATTTTTATAGCACTGATCGCTGTATAAATGCCAGTGGTCCCAAAAAAGTGTCAAAGTGGTCCGACATGTCCGCTGAAATATCGCAGTACCGCTAAAAATCGCAGATCGCCGCCATTAATAGTAAAAAAAAAATAAATAAATAAAAACCCCAAAAATGAATTCTCATCATCCGTAAACGCGACCACTTTTGCGCAAACCAATCAATAAACGCCGATTTTTTTTATCACAAATATGAGGAAGAATATAAATTGGCCAAAACCGATGAAAAAAATGTTTTTTTATATTTTGTTTTTTGGATTTGTATTTTAGCAAAAAGTAAGAAATTTGGAGTTTTTTTGCAAAATTGTCGCTCTTCTTTTGTTTATAGCGGCGATCAGAAATAACACAGCGGTGATCAAATACCACCAAAAGAAAGCTCTATTTGTGGGAAAAAAAGGATGCGAATTTCGTTTGTGTATAACGTCGCACGACCGCGCAATTGTCAGTTAAAGCGACGCAGTGCCGAATCGCAAAAAGGGCTCCAGTCCTAAAGCTGGAAATCCTTCCGGGGCTGAAGTGGTTAAGGACGTGGATTACTGGAACCATGTCCTGTGGTCTGATGAGACCAAGATAAACTTATTTGGTTCAGATGGTGTCAAGCGTGTGTGGCGGCTACCAGGTGAGGAGTAGAAAGACAAGTGTGCCTTGCCTACAGTCAAGCAGGGTGGGGGAGTGTCATGGTCTCGGATGCATGAGTGCTGCCGGCACTGGGGAGCTACAGTTCATTGAGGGAACCATGAATGCCAACATGTACTGTGACATACTGAGGCAGAGCATGATCCCCTCCCTTCGGAGACTGGGCTGCAGGGCAGTATTCCAACATGAAAAGGACCCCAAACACACCTCCAAGACAACCACTGCCTTGCTAAAGAAGCTGAGGGGTAAAGGTGATGGACTCGCCAAGCATGTCTCCAGACCTAAACCCTATTGAGCATCTGTGGGGCATCCTTAAACAGAAGGTAGAGGAGTGCAAGGTCTCTAACATCTACCTTCTCCATGATGTCGTCATGGAGGAGTCTAAGAGGACTCCAGTGGCAACCTGTGAAGCTCTGGTGAACTCCGTGCCCAAGAGGGTTAAGGCAGTGCTGGAAAATAATGGTTACCACACAAAATATTGACACTTTGGGCCCAATTTGGACATTTTCACTTAGGGGTCTACTCACTTTTGTTACCAGCGGTTTAGACATTAATGGCTGTGTGTTGAGTTATTTTGAGGGGACAGCAAACTTACACTGTTATACAAGCTGTACACTCACTAATTTACATTGTAGCAAAGTGTCATTCCTTCAGTGTTGTCACATGAAAAGATATAATCAAATATTTACAGAAATGTGAGGGGTGTACTCGCTTTTGTGAGATACTGTGTGTGTATATATATATATATATATATATATATACATTTGTGCTCTAAGTTTGCAAACCCTGGCAGAATTTATGATTTCTTGTCCATTTTTCAGAGAATATAAATGATAACACAAAAACTTTTCTTTCACTTTTCCAAAAATGTGAGGGGTGTACTTTTTTGTGAGATAGGCTGGATTCACACCATTGTGGTACGAATTCCAGCCTGCTCGCTGCTGAGAAGGGGCGGAGCCACCGTCCGGCGGTTCCTGTCAGTTCTCACAGCGCAGCAGCTGCGGGGGGAGGGGCCGCGAGCAGGGTAAAATATCCCAGTTCAGTGAGGAACACATCTCCGTGCTAGATGCGTCCTCATTGAATTTAATTGGCTGGGAATTCGCACCGCATTGCACAGAAAATGCACACGTTTTCTGTGCAACGCAGAGTGCGAATGCACCGCACTTATGTGAAGCGGACACATTGGAAACAATGTGTTATCAAGTGTAAGCCACATCCAATTTGCAGGTGTGCACTCAGCCGTAATGTGTATATACAGTATTTCACAAAAGTGAGTACACCCCTCACATTTTTGTAAATATTTTATTCTTTCTTTTCATGTGACAACACTGAAGAAATTACACTTTGCTACAATGTAAAGTAGTGAGTGTACAGCTTGTATAACAGTGTAAATTTGCTGTCCCCTCAAAATAACTCAACACACAGCCATTAATGTCTAAACAGCTGGCAACAAAAGTGAGTACACCCCTAAGTGAGAATGTCCAAATTGGGACCAAAGTGTCAATAGTTTGTGTAGCCACCATTATTTTCCAGCACTGCCTTAACCCTCTTGGGCATGGGTTCACCAGAGATTCACAGGTTGCCACTGGAGTCCTCTTCCACTCCTCCATGACGACATTACAGATCTGGTGGATGTTAGAGATCTTGAGCTCCTCCACCTTCCGTTTGAAGATGCCCCACAGATGCTCAATAGGATTTAGGTCTGGAGACAAGCTTGGCAAGTCCATCACCTTTACCCTCAGCTTCTTTAGCAAGGCAGTGGTCATCTTGGAGGTGTGTTTGGGGTCATTATCATGTTGGAATACTGCCCTGTGGCCCAGTCTCCGAAGGGAGGGGATTGTGCTCTGCTTCAGTATGTCACAGTACATGTTGGCATTCATGGTTCCCACAATGAATTGTAGCTCCCAAATTCTGGCAGCACTCAGCCCCAGACCATGACACTCCCACCGCCATGCTTGACTGTAGGCAAGACACACTTGTCTTTGTACTCCCCACCAGGTTGCCACCACACATGCTTGACACCAACTGAACCAAATAAGTTTATCTTGGTCTCATCAGACCACAGGACATGATTCCAGTAATCCATGTCCTTAGACTGCTTGTCTTCAGCAAACTGTTAGTGGGCTTTCTTGTACATCATCTTTAGAAGAGGCGTCCTTCTGGGATGACAGCCATGCAGACCAATTTGATGCAGTGTGTGGCGTATGGTCTGAGCACTGACAGGCTGACCCCCCCCCCCCCCCCCTTTAACTCTGCAGCAATGCTGGCAGTACTCATACGTCTATTTCCCATAGACAACCTCTGGATATGGCGCTAAGCATGTGCACTCAACTTTTTTGGTTGACCATGGCGAGGCCTGTTCTGAATGGAACCTGTCCTGTTAAACTGCTGTATGGTCTTGGCCTCCGTGCTGCAGCTCAGTTTCAGGGTCTTGGCAATCTTCTTATAGCCTAGGCCATCTTTATGTAGAGAAACAATTCTTTTTTTCAGATCTTCAGAGAGTTCTTTGCCATGAGGTGCCATGTTGAACTTCCAGTGACCAGTATGAGAGAGTGAGAGTGACAATACCAAATTTAAAACACCTGCTCCCCATTCACACTTGAGACCTTGTAACACTAAGGAGTCACATGACACCAGGGAGGGAAAATGGCCAATTGGGCCCAATTTGGACATCTTCACTTAGGGGTGTACTCACTTTTGTTGCCAGCGGTTTAGACATTAATGGCTGTGTGTTGAGTTATTTTGAGGGGACCGCAAATTTACACTGTTATACAAGCTGTACACTCACTACTTTACATTGTAGCAAAGTGTCATTTCTTCAGTGTTGTCACATGAAAAGATATAATCAAATATGTACAAAAATATGAGGGGTGTATGTATATATCATTTTTTTTCCCCCATAATATTTTTTTTGCAGTGTTTGCACATTTTACATGGACTTTATTTGCAAAGATATGTCAATTTAGGATGAGTTTATCATATGTTTAATGCCCTTTTATTATGTCTTATATGTGATTTATCAACTTATACCTAGCACAGGGACAGCACACTTTTTATTCTTTGACTGGAGCTTGTTACACATATCCTACTTGGATTGGTGATTTAGGTGCTGCTGTCCATTCAATCTAATTGAGTTTTTATTGCATTTGTTTCACTTAGGTTTTTGTCACTAAGGTTCATGTTTTTTTTTTGCAATCACTTGAATATTATCTTGGGTTTAGTACCTTTAGTAAATCCTTCAGTAGGTTCTGACAGCACGGCCCTCCATCTTGGGTCAGAGAAACAGTGTTTCCCACCGCTGGTCGGCTGGAACTTCCACCTGCAGCTGTCTTTACTCCCAGGAGGCATCCCGCTGGACGTTATGGATTCATTTATATGCCTGTTTTTCACTCCCATCTTGTAAGTGTTTTTAACCCTTCCTTGTCGTTAAAGTGTTGTATTACTGAACTTAAAAGCACCTTTTTCTCTGCTTTGTTTTTCCTATAGAGTGTGCTTCCCTCTTCTGAAGTGCTGCTGTGGTGTATTAATCACATTTCAAGAGCCAGTCATGTACTGTTTGCTAAAGTCTCTTTGTCATACAGAATGCCCTATTCTCCACACTCTTTGAACCTTTAGTAAATCAGCCTAATAGATGTGCATTATGAGATCAGTAAAGTGCAATCATCGTGCACCACTGCAAAAGAAGAAGTAGAATCTGCATAAGCTTTACTCTATATGCAAATATAGATGCATGCACATTTCTAAACATTAGCACAAATTATGTCATTATTTACATCAATTAGGTCTTTTTTTTTACATATTTCTCTTTACTTATTTTATATCTTCTAAGAGTACATGCAGTAAATAGAGCCTGTATTTTGCTTATACTCTGGGAAGGGTAAGTAGGTGTTCTTTAAGATGTATGCAGTATCACTAGCCTGTACTTTGCTTATACTCCAAGAAATGTAAGCACAAGCACTTAGGGCGCCTGCAGTAAAATGAGCCTTTGTCCATACTATGTGTAAAGTAAGTACATGCTCCTTTAGATGTCTGCAGTAAAGTTAGCCTGTACTTTGTCCATACTCTGGGGAATGTAAGTACACACTACTGTACTTAGGTTCCCTGCAGAAAAGTGAGCCTGTACTTTGCCTATACTCTTTGGAAGGTAAGCACACATTCCTTGGGGATTGTGCACTAAAGTGATCATGTACTTTGCCCATACTCTGGGGAATGCAACTCTATGTTCCTTAAGCCTCGTACACATGGGACGACGATCGTACGTATGATCGGCTCAAATCATATGTTGGCTGATGTATCTAGCATACTGACTGCACTACACGATCATACGACCAAAGAAAGAACGTTCAGGTGCATGTAATTAGCATCCGACCGTTCCTGACTTCTGAGCATGCGTGTTTTGCACAATACAACTCTTTTGGACCAACTGCTCTGTACACATGATACAACGGTCGTATGACCGCTTGTTGGTTCTACCAAGTTTTCTTGTTTGCTCATACAACTCCCGTTGTATGACCGTCGTACGTCGGCTGTTCTAATCGCACGTAGTAACGATCAATTTCACATACAATGGTCGTTCGTACGACCTGTTGTATACGATCGTCGTCCCGTGTGTACGAGGCTTTAGGATGTCTATAATAAAGGCAGCCAGTACATAATCCATTCACCAGGAAAGGTAAGCCCATGCTTCTTAGGGCCCCTGCAGTAAAATAAACCTGTATTTTCCCATTATCTGTGGAAGGTAAGTCATACTCTCTTATCCACTTACACACCTTAGGGCACCTGTGGTAATGTGAGCCTGTACTCTGCCCTTACTATTGGGAATAAAACGCCATGCTTCTTAGGACATCTACAGTTAAATAAGCCTCAATATAGTCCATTTTCCAGAAAAGTAGTTTCATGCTCCTTAGGGCCCCTGCAATACAGTCAACGTGTCATTTGTCAACACTTCTTACGGCATGTGTCAATGTGCTTTGGGATGTTTGGGATGATTCTGAGCTCATTCAGGATTCATAGACAAGTATATTTGACTTGCATTTGCCCTTTTTTGGACCTATATTTAAAGTACAACTAAAATCATAACTATTATTATATGTGCCCCATTATGGAGATTCACCCTCTCTATTTGTCCTGTTTGCCATTATCATTGAGAGTGAAGTAAAAGAAATTCCCAAATTATGGGTTGTCTCCAGAAATGTAATTGAGGGGAAATCTTCCAATGGGGACTTTTTTTTTTAGGTGACCTGGGGCCTCCAAGGGATTCCCTTAATTTGCAGGTATTTACTCTCACTTCCTGTTTTGACTATGGGACAGGAGGTGAAGGGCAATCTCCCTAATGGGACACGCATGCCAAAAAATAAACTGACTGGGGTTATGACCCTGGCTTACTCTATCCAAAATGAAAAGTCTTGCCTATAGGTCTACTGTAACCTTCTTCAAGCAGTTTTGCATTCCCATAAACCTGTATGAGAATGCAACATCTTGTTGAAGCATACAAATGCCCTTGGGATGCTTACAGTCAAGTGAGTCTGTTACATTACATAGTATAGGGGAACTACAGGTTGACATTAACCCCCTCACCCTCTAAGGAGAGCAACAGTACTTTCAAAGACCATACCTTCTGACAGAATGCCAGGACACAAAGTGTAACTTTTCACTCCATCCTCCTAACAATAACCCAATCATGGCTGCAGATAGGTGGTTGTGGAATTATTGGTGCTTCTGTCCTCCAAACCTAAAAATAATGAAGGCATTTTGTCTGATTCCCTCTTTGTTCCTGTCCTTAAGGCTGGGTTCACACTGCTGCACAGAGTGGCTCACGGCAGGGATCCGGTGCATCCTTGTTCACTGTTTCTGGTGCGATTTCAGTCCAAACTTTTGGCTGAATTCAGACCTGAAAAGGACCAGAAGATGCACAAGACTCCTGTGCAATTTGCTCCAGAGCCGCTCTGGAGATGTGTGAACCGGCTACATAGAGAGCCGGTCACAATCTCCTAACATGCGAATTGGATGCGGAAAAAATCTGCATCCAATTTGCATTAGTGTGAAACCAGCCTTAAATCTACAAATGTGATACTGTTTGAATAGCTCTTGCTAACAAAGACACTTTTCGTGCCCATCACATTACAAGGAATATAAGGAATGTCCACCAAAATGCACTCAGATTTAAGAAGCAGTGAGAGGACCGGGTAAACAAAATCTAGAAAAAGCAAGAAATATGACTACTGTCCACTCCAACTAACTAAAGGAAAACTAAGAATAAAAATAAATTGGTTGCTATAGATAACACCTCTGACATCAGTTACAGTTTATACCAGCCTCAGTGTGTTCTACTTGCACCAACTAGTATCTGGCAGGATTTTCTTGTTTTGTGTCCTTTGCTCAGTTACCATGACATGAATGCCCTCGTGAGTGCATAAATTTCATGTCCAGCATCTTCACTGTGTTCATTACCGAACGCTGAAAGATTAAAAATAACTTGTCAGAACAGGGAAGAAATTTCATTTGTCACTACTTTGATTTAGCTCTCTATAAATCAGGACGGGACTCCAGCTTTATTAATTGCAATAGTCAGGGGCTGTGGATGGATTTCCTCGCCTTCACCCTTAATTACCCCGCAGCTCAATGCTCCGTGACGAGCATCAAGCACAGCCTGAAAATAGTCAAAATGGCAATGTCTGTGCTGGTTTGCTTTTGAGTATTAAACGAAAGTGAATGAGTCCAATTCTAAATCCCTGATTGATCCCAAGCTGTGTCCTCGGCAAATACATATTAAATATGAGCAAATGTATACAAACCAGAAATATAGCCTGTAAAAAGTAATTTATAAATACATAATTGTGTTTGTCAGTGAGATGTCAAAGGCATGTTTCTAATTAAAATAGGGGTCAGGTGTTTCTTGCTTTGGCAAAAAGTATGATTTATTTAATAAGACTGGAAACTCAGTAGTGAGTAGTAATCTACAGTGAGATGACTTACAGTGTACCTAAACCCTAGAATAGAAATGTAATATATATTGCAGATTACCAGTCCTTAAAGGTTATGGCTGGATTTGTTTGCTTTTCTTTTCTCAAGCTTTTTTTTTTATAATTTTAATGTAGTTATCTGGGCCAATAACATACTTCTTATGCTAGGGTGACAACACTCACTCAATGTATTGAATCTATGGAGAAACAGCATATTCACCCAAGGACTGCAGAACACACCCCTGCTCATAAGGGGTTCTGTAGTTCAAAGAAGTAACCGGGTGAAGAAGATTAGACTTATATGCTCAGAGCACTGGATAATACAGAATGCACACATTTTTTTCCTTCAACCCAGTGAGCTGAATGAAAAAAAAAATCAGACAAATCATTGTACTAACACAAGCAATGTTAGTACAGCAATCTCCCCCGCTGTGCTATCGTGTTCTGACAGGGGGACACCTCCACCAGAACACACCAGCCAGTCCTCACAGCCATTGGCTGAAAGCACTGATTGGATGCCGATTGCCTGATGGCTTGTATCATTGAACAGAAGTCGGTTGAGAGAATGGAAAGTCATCTGGTATCCACTGTAATGGGTGATTTTGCCCAATATTCATCCCGTGTGTACCCAGCTAAGTTCTTACTGTCATGATTCTCAATCACTTTGCAGTCCACCTGGAAGTTTTGGGTGCTGTAGCCACTTGCTGACCGGGCCATAGCCGAATGACGACTGTAGCAGGGTTGGCTAGTTCTGGGAGGGCGTACTATGACATCCTCCCAGACTCATGCTTCCTGCGCGCCCCCCTGGGGCACACACCTGGAAGCGTCCATGATCGCTGGCTCCTGAGGACCCAGCGCATCATGGATCGGGGTAAAGGGCCGATGACAGCGGCCCTTTACTATGTGATCACTCCGTCCAATGACCATGCCCATCCGTGCCACATACATGCCCATCCATGCCTCATACATGCCCATCCATGCCTCATACATGCCCATCCCTGCCTCATACATGCCCATCCATGCCTCATACATGCCCATCCATGCATCATCCATGCCTCATATATGCCGAATCCATGCCTCATACATGCCCATCCGTGCCTCATCCAAGCCTCATACATGTCCATCCGTGTCTCATCTGTGCCTCATACATACCCATTCATGCTTAATCCGTACCCATCCCTTCTCATCTATGCCTCATACATGCCCATTCATGCCTCATCCATGCCACATGCATGCCCATCCGTGCCTCATACATGACTCATTCGTGTTCACGCCACCAACACCCAAGGCCCAATTTTTCTGTTTGACAGGTGCATGTCATTTCATTTTTCTTTCTAATTTTTATCAGCAGGGCCTGTTCCTGCATCCAGCAAGAGTGAGAGGTTTTAGTGTTCAGGCACCACCAACACCAGAGGCCCAATTTTTCTGCACCTGTTTGACAGGTGCATGTAATTTCATTTTTTGTTCTAATTTTAACAAAAAGCCAGCTCCTGCACCCAGCAAGAGTAACTGTGAGGGATTACAGTGCTCAGGCACCACCAACACCCAAGTCCCAATTTTTCTGCACCTGTCTGACAGGTGCATGTAATTTCATTTTTTTTTCTAATTTTTCACAGAAATCCCGTTCCTGCACCCAGCAAGAGTAACTCTGAGGGGTTAAAGTGTTCAAGCTCTGGGGGGGGGGGGGGGGGGGGGGGGGGGGGGGGGGGGGGGGGGGGGGGGGG
>BLSH010435886.1:2079557-2112174 GCA_018402905.1 Glandirana rugosa
TCTACCCCCCCCCCGTCAAACCGTAGAAACGGGACCCGATACTTACTGGAACAGGGCCGTGACCGAAGTCCGTCCACTCTTGTCACGATCCGTTCCCTATCCCTTACCCTATCCCTTGCCTAGCACTGTTCTCACCTGCCTGAAGCCAGTGCCGGGACAAGGTCATTCATAGCCCAGGGCAAAGATGCCAAACTGCCCCCCCCCCATCTTCCCATAGGGTTAGCAATGATGCCACTGTCACTACTCCTGGCAGCCTTATGACAGAAGCAACTGGCACAGGGCGTCTCCAATCCGTGCAATAAACCATTGCTGCTAGGGCAGCCTGAGCATGCAACCAGCATTCCTCATAGAAGCAGCAAGGTTGGACCATTTGCATAGCTGAAGGGATCTTGCTGGAGACAGGAATAAGGTAAGTATTACATCTTTTTCCTGGCTCCAGCAAGATCCCTCCAGCTGTGAAAATGGTACGTTTTACCCAATGAGCTTTAGTGTACTTTGGACTTGAACAAGCCTGATGATGCATGCACAACCATGCATCATCAGGGGGCCAGCTGTCTGTTCCTGATTTTTGCCATCCCTCTGATTATTCACATATGGCACATCACATCATCATTGGGGGGCATACCTCCCAACTTTTTGTGATGGGAATGAGGGACACTTATTAGCAAAAGTATGTAGGCATAGGACACACCCCTGTCATGCCCCTGTAAAGAAGAATTATACAAAAAATGATTGGTTAAACCCACAAGTGCTTTTTTTTTAACCATTACTATTCTTTTATACTGGCTTTTAAAATTCACTAATGCAGCAATGTTGAAGTTAGATGAAATGTTTAGCACTGGGAAACACTTTTTGAAAGATAAAAAGTGCATTTTATATACATCTAAATAGATCAGACTAAAATGAAGGACAAATGAGAAGGAAAGAGGGACAGAGAGATTTTGTTACAAATCAGAGTCAGTCCCTTGAAACCAAGGACAGTTGGGAGCTATGCTGGGGGGCAGCTGCAAAACCCAAGAAGAGACAGCTGGCTCTCTGATGATGCATGGTTGCGCATAACGTCTTTCTTGCGTAGATAAGAAATCCAAAAGGGTGGGGGGTAAAAAAAAAAAAAAAAATTGTGGGAAAGGCGGGGATGGATTTATATTACAGAAAGTGGATAAAGAGGGTGAAGATTTGCTTTAACCACTTCAGTCCATGAAGAATTTTCCCCATTTAGGACCAGAGCACTTTTTGCGATTTAGCGCTGTGTCGCTTTAACTGACAATTGTGCAGTCGTGCGACAATGTACCCAAACAAAATTGATGTCCTTTTTTCCCACAAATAGAGCTTTCTTTTGGTGGTATTTGATCACCTCTGCATCATTTCTGATCACTGTTATAAACAAAAAAAGAGCGACAATTTTGCAAAAATAAAAACAATATTTCTTACTTTTTGCTAAAATACATATCCAAAAAACAAATTTATTCATCAGTTTTGGCTGATATATATTCTTCTTCCTCATATTTTTGTTAGAAAAAAAATGCAATCGGCGTATATTGATTGGTTTGCGCAATAGTCGCCGCATTTATGAACCATGGGAATTCAATTATGGGGTTTTTATTTATTATCATTTTTTTTTACTAGTAACGGCGGCGATCTGCAGTTTTTAGCGGGACTGTGACATTGCGGTGGACATGTTGGACAATTTTGACACTTTTTTGGGACCATGTACCCAAACAAAATTGATGTCCTTTTTTTCCCACAAATAGAGCTTTCTTTTGGTGGTATTTGATCACCTCTGCATCATTTCTGATCACTGTTATAAACAAAAAAAGAGCGACAATTTTGCAAAAATAAAAACAATATTTCTTACTTTTTGCTAAAATACATATCCAAAAAACGAATTTATTCATCCGTTTTGGCTGATATATATTCTTCTTCCTCATATTTTTGTTAAAAAAAAAATGCAATCGGCGTATATTGATTGGTTTGCGCAATAGTCGCCGCATTTATGAACCATGAGAATTCAATTATGGGGTTTTTATTTATTATCATTTTTTTTACTAGTAACGGCGGTGATCTGCAGTTTTTAGCGGGACTGCGACATTGCGGTGGACATGTTGGACAATTTTGACACTTTTTTGGGACCATTGGCATTTATACAGCGATCAGTGCTATGAAAATGCACTGATTACTGTGTAAATGTCACTGGCAGGGAAGCGGTTAACTATGTTCCCTGGTGTTACCAACTGTGTGGGGGCTGGGCTGCGTTGGGGAGGAGAGTGATCTCGGCTGCCATATGCAGGGAGCCTACGATCACATTCCTTCCCCCCTATCAGAACGGATATCCATTGTTTACATACACGGACCTCCGTTCTGTCAGTGCGGGTAGCCGGTGGACATCGTGTATGCCCTACCGGCTCCATTGGCTCCCCATAACACAGTGAGTGTGCGCGCTGGAAGCGCGCACACTCACGATCCGCAATCTCGCAGTCACCATCAGGTGACGGCGGTTTACGATATTGAGCCAAGTTGCCGCTGTCAACAGCAGGTAGTCGGCAACTGGTTAACTTCAGCTGAAAAAAGACAAGTCATAAAGCTGTCTGTGCAGTTTGGCAGAGCTTTGTAAATCTCAGGACTTGATGAACAAAATTACAAGTTCTATGGCAGATAAAACTCCACATATGTAACCCAAGGGTGTATTTAGTTGGTTGCCTGAAGTTTAACCTAAAGTGCACCCTTAAATTCATATATGTACATTGATAAAACATGATCAAACAACAATTAAAGAACAAACTGCACCTTTAACTACACAATAATAACCAAACTATAATACTATGAGTACTGTGTAAACCTAGTGTGTCAGATATACAAATCGATATATAAAAAGCAAATTAAAGGATAACTGCACCTTTAACCACACTATTCCAGTTCAGCCTCCCACTTATTTTTTGTGCATAATGTATTATCTTAAATATTGATAAGCAGAACACCACGTTGCTTGTCCCACTCAGGGCCACTGCTTCAGCTTCCGTCACTTTGAATGTTCCTCTGCAATTTGGAGCATGTGCCAGGAGACTGAGGAATATAATGGCCGTACCAGGCAATTGTGCTGAGCTGAAGAAATTCCCATACACGTATTTCAGCTGTGCATTAGCTGGTGTTTTGCTTTAAAATATATGTAAGACAGGGGTGTCCAACCTTTTGACCTTCCTGGCCCACATTGAAAGAAGAGGCCAGGGCCACACATGCAATAAACTAACAATAAGGATCACACGTTATCCATCACTGATATAGATAAAGTAATGCTTTGAGTAATAAAACTTCATTTTTTTTAAATATTTTTTATTATAAATGTCAAAGAGGGCAACATAAAACTAGTGTGATATCTGACACTGTTTTTGGCAAAGTAATGCATCAATATCTGGCTCAAAGGATTCTCAATTCATTCTCAAGGTGCTGATCAGGTATTTATGTGTTTCATCCTTAAAAATAGTTGCTCACAAATATACAGTATCTCACATTTTTGTAAATATTTTATTATATGTTTTCATGTAACAACACTGAAGAAATTACACTTTGCTACAATGTAAAGTAGTGAATGTACAGCTTGTATAACAGTGTAAATTTTCTGTCCCCTCAAAATAAATCAACACACAGCCATTAAAGTCTAAACCGCTGGCAATCAAAGTGAGTACACCCCATAAGTGAAAATGTCCAAATTGGGCCCAAAGTGTCAATATTTTGTGTGGCCTCCGTTATTTTCCAGCACTGCCTTAACCCTCTTGGGCATGGAGTTCACCAGAGCTTCACAGGTTGCCACTGGAGTCCTCTTCCACTCCTTCATTATGACACCATGGAGCTGGTGAATGTTGGAGACCTTGCTCTCCTCCACCTTCCATTTAAGGATGCCCCACAGATTCTCATAGGGTTTAGGTCTGGAGACATGCTTGGCCAGTACATCACCTGTATCCTCCGCTTCTTTAGCAAGGCAGTGGTCATCGTGGAGGTGTGTTTGGGATCGTTATCATGTTGGAATACTGCCCTGTGGCCCAGTCTCCGAAGGGAGGGGATCATGCTCTGCTTCAGTGTGTCACAGTACATGTTGGCATTTATGGTTCCCTCAATAAACTTTAGCTCCCCAGTGCAGGCAGCACTCATGCAGCCCCAGACCATGACACTCCCACCAACATGCTTGACTGTAGGCAAGACAAACTTGTCTTTGTACTCCTCACCTGGTTGCCACCACACATGCTTGACACCATATGAACCAAATAAGTTTATCTTGATCTCATCAGACCACAGGACATGGTTCCAGTAATCCATCTCCTTAGTCTGCTTGTCTTCAGAAAACTGTTCACGGGCTTTCTTGTGCATCATCTTTAGAAGAGGCTTCCTTCTGGGACGACAGCCATGCAGACAAATTTGATGCAGTGTTCAGCGTATGGTCTGAGCACTGACAGGCTGACTCCCCACCCCTTCAACCTCTGAAGCAATCATATGTCTATTTCCCAAAGACAACCTCTGGATATGATGATGAGCACATGCACTCAACTTCTTTGGTCGACCATGGCGAGGCCTGTTGGAACCTGTTGGAACCTGTACTGTTAAACTGCTGTATCATCTTGGCCACCGTGCTGCATCTCAGTTTCAGGGTCTTGGCCATCTTTGTGTAGAGCAACATTTTTTTTTTCAGATCCTCAGAGAGTTCTTTGCCATGGGGTGCCATGTTGAATTTCCAGTGACCAGTATGACAGAGTGTGAGCGATAACACCAAATTTAACACACCTGCTCCCCATTCATATCTGAGACCTTGTAACACTAATGAGTCACATGATACTGGGGAGGGAAAATAGCTAATTGGGCCCAATTTGGACATTTTCACTTAGGGGTGTACTCACTTTTGTTGCCAGCGATTTGGACATTAAGGGCTGCGTCTGGAAATATTTTGAGGGGAAAGCAAATTTACACTGTTATACAAGCTGTACACTCATTACTTTACATTGTAGCAAAGTGCAATTTCTTCAATGTTGTCACATTAAAAGATATAATAAAATATTTACAAAAATGTGAGGTGTGTACTCACTTTTGTGAGATAATGTAGGTGCTGCTGAAAACTGTTGACATGAATAAGGCGTGATTGTGAAGAGTGGGGTAATTTTCTTTTGGAAGAATAAAACATATAAAAGTCTAGTAAAGAGACACTGCAATTTTTTTCTTTGACTGCATGTGTTTGTTAAGTGTAAATGCATTTTTATAGAAAACAAAAATTAACATTTTTAAGTAAGTTTATGATTTTGTGTTGGGCCATATTCATACCCGTCTTGGTCAATCTTGGGCTTTCTCGGGCCACAGGTTGGACACCCCTGATGTAAAGGCAATGTTTTTTTTTTTAGTTTTGGAAAGAGTAGGAATGGGTTAGGTCCCCTGTCAGGTTATTATTGCTTTATGTATCATCGCTGGGGGGAACTTCATTGTTCTATTTGTCCTGGTGACTAATGATGAACCCGAATGTACCTGGGTTTATTTACTTAGGCCGTTCACTGATCTACTCCTAGGTTTAAATGTTACATTTACAGTATCTCCGTTTAAGTAATTTGCCAAACCTTAAAGAGGTTGTCAAGTCTCCACTCCCCCCCCCCAAAAAAAAACAACCCTGCAAGAGAAAGGCATAATGAGCTAGTATGCATCGCATACTAGCTCATTATGAAACACTTACCTTGTAAAGAAGCTGTGGCAGCTGTCTCGGCACACCTCTGTGAACGGCGACATGCCGCTTCCTGGTCCGCGGCTCCGGACAATCACAGCGCGGGCTCCAGCGATGTGATTGGCGGAGCCGTGCTGATGTCACTCCCGCGCATGCGCATGGGAGCTGTCATTTATGGCATGGTTACAGAAGAAATGGCACCCTGGGCCACCCGGGGGCCGATTCTTCAGTGCGCATGTGCTGATGACGTCGGCACATGCTATTACAGTGCATATCTGCTAAACTATGCAAGTTTAGGAAATATGCACGGTACCTACAGGTAAGCCTTATTATAGCCTTACCTGTAGGTTAAAGTGTTTGTAAAGACTTTACAACCACTTTAAGGCCTCATGCACACTGGACGTTATAAAAACGCCAGTAGCGTTAGCTGTAGAAAGCTGTAGCTGTAGGAGTTTTTCAGCATTTTTGCAGTAGCGTTTCTCAGCATTTTGTAGCTTGTTTTTGGCAAAACTATACTCCCACAAAAATGTATGGCTCAAAAACGCTAATAAAAGCTTCCTAGCCACGTTTTTTAGCATTTTTCAGCTCTTATCAGAGTTAGAGCATTTTTACAACTGAAAAACTCCTCTTAAAAGCCACTAGTTCAGCCTATGTGTGAATGAACACATAGGATAATATGCTTGGTAGTTTATTGGCTGCAGAAAAAATGTCTGAAGCCGAAAACAGCAGCTGTAAAAATGTCCAGTGTGCATGAGGCCTAGAAATCAATTCTGACAATTTTAATGTCTAATAGAGATTCTCAAACAAACTGTCCTGAGGAATATGCACCAATGCAAAACATATGAAAAATTATATTCAGCAGGGAGCAGCTTATTAAATAATGCCTAATATGAAACATTAAAGTGATGCTAAAGCCTTGTTTTTTTTTTTTTAAATAATAAACATGTCATACTTACCTGCTCTCTGCAATGGTTTAGCACAGAGCAGCCCAGATCCTCCTCTTCTCAGGTCCCTCGCTGGTGCTCCTTGCCCCTCTGTCCTGCCGGGTGCTCCCACAGCAAGCAGCTTGCTCTGGGGGTACCCAAGCAGGTGCACTCCTGACCTGTGGATCTGTGTGTCCATTCACACACGGAGCCGCAGTTTGGCCCTTCCCTTCCGTCTCCTGATCGGCTCACTGGCTGTGATTGACAGTAGCAGGAGCCAATGGCAATGGCAAAGAGACTGTCTGTCTCTTTGAGGCCGCTGTCATCTCCTAAGCTCTGACCTTAGTTCTGGCACTATTTTGAACTACCTCTTTATAACCCCAGCCTCCCCTTCATTTTGCTCTAGTTTCCCCCTCCCCTTTTTTTTATTCCCCTTCCGTTCCCCCCCTCTTTCCAGTGGGAAGATCCACCCGTCTTATTACTACGCAGCTTCAAATACTGCCCTACCACCTTGGCCATAACGCCTACCACAATATTATCCCTTAATGTTAAGGTCCTGAACTCTTCCTTTAAGCACACTAAAACATTTTGATCATTTCGCTCTCTTCATGCTGATGTAATCTACTTCCAGGAAACCCACTTTTCTACCTTCTTCACCCATAAATATTTTAGCTAAATGTACCCACAGATTTTCCTTGCCAGCAAACACAGGGAAGTACTCATTGGTTTCCATAGATCATCCCACTTTTTAGCAAACAGTCCCCACCCTCCCCCTTTTTTTCTCCACGATGCCTGCGCCTCCCTGCTAGGGATGATACGAACACCCCCCCCCCCCCGGTTTGATTTGCACCAGAACATGCAAACAGGCAAAATGTTTGCGTGACCATTCCAATACCGTTAAAGTCTATGGGACCCGAACATAAAAAATCAAAAGTGCTTGGGGGCGTGGCCAGCGGCGAGGAAGATGGCCGCATTGTAGCAGAGCGCCTGACAGTGCGACCTCCACGAGCGGCACTCAGCAGCAGGGATACACTAACCTCACTCCGAAGCAGCAGAGGGAGCTTCCCCAACCATCGGAGTACACCATGGGCAAAAGGAAGCCCAACGATGCACCCCACAAACTGGAGGATATCTTCACCGTGACCCAGCCTAACCGCAGACATGATGAGGGCACCAGGGCTGGCACAGTGCGTGACAGGCCTTCTCCAGGGGCACACAATCAGGATGCAGCAAAGGGCTCAGCCCATTACAAGGCTACCCAGGCAAGTACCCAAGCCTCCCCTTCTCAGAACCCACAAAAATCCAGTCCGCGTCTTGACCCTGTGCTACAGGCCCTGAATGACGGGGAGGAGGTGGGAGATATAATGGAAGACACTGAAAATGACGATGACCCCATTTCACAGTTCCCTACCACGGGTCAACCAATTTTGGACACCACCATGAAAGGTATGTTGGTAGCACTACAAGCAGACATGAGATCGGTAGTCTCCAAAATTAGAGCGGAGGTAGAGAATTTGGGAGACAGAGTCAGCCACATGGAGGACAAAATGTCGGACTTTGCAGAGGCTCAAAATAACCTTGTGGTGCATACAAAGAGACGACAGACTCCATTTCCCAGCTCAAAATGAAAATAGCAGACATGGAGGACCGTTCCAGAAGGAACAATCTGAAATTTAGGGGGGTCCCGGAATCGATACTTCCAGATGACCTCAAAAAATACATCCAACAAATGATTACTACTCTCCTCCCGGAGACTCCACCAGCTGAGGTCATAATAGACCAAGCTCACAGACTTCCAAAACCCCCCTATCTCTCGGATCACATTCCCAGACATGTGATTATGAGGATCAATTTCTTCTACATTAAGGAAGGCCTGATCCAAGCAGCCAGGCGCATGAACCCACTCCCAGACCCTTACACAACGGTTAAATTGTTTACGGATCTGTCTCAGCATACCCTGGCAGCCCGCAAGCAACTGACCACGATTACCAAGATGCTCCAAAACCCACAAGATCCTCTACAAATTGGGACCCCCGGCCAAACTGATTATCACCAAGGGTAACAAAAAACATGTAATCGCCACCCTTGACGAAGGCCTTAAACTGCTCCGCACTTGGAAGCTGCTCCCGCCACCAGATGATCGCTCCCAGAAGAGCACACACAGTCTGTGCTCAGGAAACCATGAGGATATCTCTGACCATAAAACTGTCATATACATCACTATACCACTGCACCTGATTCAGGTGTCAGATTTTTGTGGAATAGAGCAAGCAGCATCTAACCTCTGTACCCCGCTACCATGACATAGAGGAGGTTGCCACCACTGGGCTCCCCTTGCTCCTTCAGAGTAGCAGTTGCTATTTGGCAATCCACCGGATTGCACCCATCACCCTTTTTTCCCCCATGACCCAGTTTACTTGTTGGCCGCTTGTTTTGCACCTGTTTATTATGCATAGCCCAATTGCCTCATGCCAGCTCATCCTTACTAGTTTGAACCAGTCCTCAGCTACTTCTATAATGACCTACCTTTCTTTGAACATGCTCTCGCTGTACCTCTTTGCCTTTCAACAGGTAACTAACGGATGGACTACTTATAGGGATCCTTCCAGAACCCTTCTCAACCTTGGAGACATGCTACCGGAATGTCAGGCAAGGGGAACACCCGGACCCAAGCAATTCAAGACCCTGGTAACTAGTGAATAGCTCACACATGTCCTTACACCATGCCATTAACACTAGTTTCATTGAATGCCTGAACAGTCCCTTTAAAAGCAAGTCCTCTTGGAAAGAGGCACTTAAGCAAAAAGCTTCAGTGTTTCCAAAGCCCCGCACTGCTCCCACGGACACTTCCCGCACATCTTCCTGGCCAATGGCCCGGTCAAGAAGAACGGTGTAATGGTCGCCATCAGTTCCTCGGTATCCTTTACCCTCCAAGAATTGGTTAAGGACCCCAAAGGAAGATATCTTATTCTCATTTGCTACATAAACAATGTCCTCTACACGCTAGTCAATGTATATGCTCCTAACACTAGTCAAATCAGAACAAAAAAGGAATTGTGGGAGACCCCACATACAATGGACGTTTTTAGTGGGCACACCACGAGATAACACAAACAAGTTTATATAAAAATACAAAATATTTTATTTATACATCTCAAAAGAAATACATATACATGTTCAAGAAATGATAAAATGGGCGGCACAGATCTCGACCTGTCACACGCGTGGGCCCCACATGTGGGATCACATCATACGATGACACGTCCAGATCTGGGCCAGTAAACAGATTGTGCACATATATTAGCAAAAACAACCACAGTGTAACACAAAATAGTAGGAATCAACGCGTTTCGCTATGAGCTTCCTAGTCAAATCAGGTTTCTGAATGCTTTGTATTAAAAGGTGGAGAGGATTCAGAGAGGCTCACTCCTAATGATGGGGGACTAATTTGAGTATAGACCGTGATATGGACATATCCGGTCTTTGCCCAAACACCAGACAAACACTATTACCCTTCTTGAAGAAAAAACTTCTGTACGACACGTGGAGGTGCACGCATGCAGAGGGACGAGATTATACTTATTTCTCAGCACCCCATGGCAAGTACACACGGATTGACTTCTTCCTTACAGACCTACCTACACTCCACAAAGTATCTAAAACCTAGATCCTACCAATAACCTGGTCGGATCATGCCCCCATCACACTGACATTGGCAGAAAACCAAAGAGCCCCTTCGACTCGCCTCTGGAGAAACAGCAAGTATCTGTTTACTAACTCATCCTATAGGGACAAACTTACCCATCAACTAGAGGAGTTCTTCAACCTCAATCACACCCCTGACTCCAAGATTCCCACTGTGTGGTGCATGCATAAGGCCTATGTAAGAGGCCTGTTGATCCAACTAGCCGCTAGAGATAGGAAACAAAAAACACAAGCTATGGACAAGCTACTGACCAAAATCCAGACCTTAGAACAACAACATAAAATAAACCTAGACCCAATGATCCAGGCTGAATTATCCACAGCCAGACACGCCCTGAGACTCCTTATGATAGCCTCCCACGAAAAGCAAACTCGTAAAACCAAAGCTACCTACCACTTACTCCCAGGGGAACAAAGCGGGTAAACTGTTAGCGAACCAACTGAAAAAAGACAAATGAAAAGCGTGATAACACATCTAGTGAATCCAAAAGATAGTTGCAAAATAACCCACCCAAAGGAGATAGCGAACTCATTCCGAGAATATTACAGATCTCTGTACAATCTTAAATCTGATTCTAACACTACACAATCCACTACGGAGGCAATCAACCATTATCTAGCTGCCCCAAGTCTTCCAACCATCCCCGAAGATGCACTACACTCCCTAAATTCTCCTATTACGGTAGAAGAGATCACCAAGACTATCCTAACCCTTCCTAACAACAAATCACCATGAGAGGATGGATTATCGGCAGAATATTATAAGACCTTCCAGTCCACCTTGGCCCCACACTTACAGAAGCTTTACAATGACATAACTAGTTCGGGCTCTCTCCCAGAAGAAATGTTAAAAGCCATTATAGTTGCCAGGCCAAAGCAAGGGAAGGAACCAACCTCATCCCAAAATTTCCGCCCAATATCACTTCTCAATACGGATTTAAAAATACTCTCTAAAATAATTGCCAATAGGCTATCAGATATAACCCCCTTGCTTATCTTATAAATGAAGATCAGGTAGGCTTTGTCAAGAGGCGTCAGGCATCAAGACGAATGATTGACCTTCTCAATATCTTAGACTCCAAGAAAACCCCAAAGGCCTTCTTGGCACTTGATGCAGAGAAGGCCTTTGACTGGGTTCATTGGGGGTACCTCAAGGCTATCCTCTGTAAATTCGGAAATCCAAGGCCCCATTAGTAATGCGATTTCAGCCCTGTACTCCTGCCCCTCTGCCCAAGTGTACACCTCCAACACCCTGTCAGACTCATTTGAAATCACAAACGGGACCAGACAAGGGTGCCCACTCTCCCCAATTATCTTTACCCTGGTCATGGAACCCTTTGCAGAAGCAATTAGGCAAAACCATCACATACAAGGCATAAAAATTGAAAGCTACAGCAACAAAATTGGATTATTTGTGGACGATGTCCTTTTGACTATAACTAATGTGGCCCCATCCCTGAAAGCTGTACAAGATGAGATTATTAATTTTGGGAAAGTTTCGTACTATAAAATCAATACCACTAAGTCTGCCATCCTTCCTATTAACGCCGGATTAGCATCTATAAAACTCTTGAAAAAAGAATTTCCTTACTCCTGGGATAACAAAACTATAGACTATTTAGGGACTAAACTTACATCGCCTGCTTCTAAACTTTACGAGGCCAACTTCCCACCCTTCCTAGACGCTATTAAAAAAGACCTCCTAAATTACCGGAAATCCGAAGTTTCATGGTTAGGATGAATAGCGACATTCAAGATGCTATCTCTGCCCAAACTGCTTTATCTCTTTCGCACTATCCCAATAAAACTCCCAACCAAGTTCTTCTCCACCCTAAATAAATACATGAACCCTTACATATGGAACTCATGCAAACCAAGAATAGCACGCAAAATCCTCTGCAGGAGCAAAGAACAAGGTGGAGTAAACCTACCTAACCTACACTTATACAAAAAGGCAGCTATATTGGATCAACTTAGGCACTGGCTGATGCCAACACCTAACAACAGATGGCCCTTCTTAGAAAAATATCTATTACAAAATAGGGACCTTCGGTCACTATTAATTGCGTGTGCTACCCGACAGAAACAGCAGGTACTCACAGCAGCCACCATAGCAGCATCAATAGAAGCCTGGCACTACACCCTGCAGGAGGTACCAGACTCCAAACCCTCACAAACTTTAGTCATCCCTATTGAAGCGTAAGAATACCTAATACCCTCCTTCTCGACAAGAAGAGGGACCGGTACTGGGATGCCTACATACCAAACTATGCAAATCAGACATTTCCACAAGTCATTTGCTCACACTAACGTAAAAATCAATTAAGCCATGTGGACATTCCTCCAGGGGGCAAACGCCCCCAAAGGAGGAATCTCCTGGATCTATAAACACCTAAACTTTCAATATAACAAGACAAAAGTGCATCAGATAATGAGTTGGGAAAGGGAACTAAAAAAAGAATTCCCCACTACAGAATGGAACAAGGCAGTGTACAAATCACTTAAATACTCCCACTACACTTCCCATTGGGAAAATGTTATTAAACAGTATATAGAGATTACTTAACCTCAGCAAAACTCAATCAGATCTTCCCAGACACTTCCCCCAAATGCTGGCGAGGATGCGGCACAATGGTAGATCTACACCACATCTTGTGGTCTTGTGCAAACATTAAATGTTTCTGGAGGTCAGTTTTTGCCTTAATATCAAGCCTTGCCAAAACTGAGGTGACCCTGAGCTCTCACATGGCCCTATTTGGGCTCCAACTAGACCAATTCCCTAAACAACTCCGTACAATTATCTCACACATATTCTTGGCGGCTAGAATGTCTATAACACATAAATGGAAACAAACCAAGGTCCCCACATTAGAGGAAGTTAAACATAGAGTTGACACTAATTGCATCTATGAAAAGCACATTGCGGGTAAAAATTATTCCTGGATAAAATTTGAACAAAATTGGGAAGCCTGGATCCATGAAAGGAACCTAATCCAGTTTTGAGGTGCCCTAACATTCTACAGGGGGCTGCGGGCTCTCTGTTCGCCCAGCCACTAGAGAGACCCGGGTGAGCGGAGGTGCGGAGCACCTAAAGAGTGTGTGACTAGCCACCTCCATATGTGTAGACACAAGCGAGAGTAGAGGAACACAGGAGAATATAAGGTTAGAAGAGGTGCACTCGTGTATCAAACCAACTGTAAATGTCCTAGGCATATAACTAAAGCCTATACAATGTGATGTTTTAATGAAACAAGGATGTATGAATAAACCACTGAGACATATGCATATGTGTTTTCCTGAGTTTTCCCTTCCATTTTTTTTTCTGTTCCCTTCCCCCTCTGTCATGTGAAAAAATACTTCAATAAAAATTATTTGAAAGGGAAAAAAAATCAAAAGTGCTCATTTTAAAGGCTTATATGTAGAGTTGAGCGAACCCGAACTGTAAAGTTCAGGTCCGTACCGAACTTTGGGGTGTCTGTAACCCGGACCCGAACCCGGACATTTGAAAAAAAGTTAGATTTCTGGTTCTGGGTTTGGGTATTTGATCCCGCCTGTTGAATAGCTGCAGGGCAGCCAATCAACAAGCGTTTCACTGGTTTGCCCTTAGAAGCTATCACAGCCTTGCCTACTAATGGCATGGCTGTGATTGGCCAATGCATCATGTGACCCAGCCTCTGTATAAGCTGGAGTCACGTAGTGCTGCATGTCACATGCTCTCAGGCTAGTTTAGGGAGAGGATGCTGCTGGCACTGTGAGGGACAGATTGCAGATATAATAACATCTCATCCTGCATTACAGAATTATCTGATTCTGGACTTGGTAGAGATTACTACTACTACTGCTTTTAGGAACAGATTGCAGATCTAATAACATCTCATCCTGCATTACAGAATGATCTGACTGGACTAGGTAGAGTCTACTGCTTAGAGGGACAGATTATTGTTCTAAAATTATCTACTAGTTCTATAGGGTCAGGTTCCTGCTGTTGCTGTAAGAGACAGATTATTGTTAAAAAATCATCGCCTACTCCTATAGGGTCAGGTTCCTGCTGTTGCTGTAAGGGACAGATTATTGTTCTAAAATCATTTTAGTTCCTTTTGCAGCCCTCTAGCACTTTCCAGGACTTTTTTACGGTCATTTTTGTGCCGAAAAGTTTGGGTCCCCATTGACTTCAATGGGGTTCGGGGTCAAGTTCGGGTGAAGTTCGGTACCGAACCCACCGAACCCGAACATCCAGGTGTTCGCTCAACTCTACTTATATGCAATGTTATTGCCCTAAAAAGTGTATGGGGACTCGGGTCCTGCCCTAGGAGACATGTATCAATGAAAAAAAAAGGTTTTAAATCAATCGTTTTTCAGGAGCAGTGATTTTAATAATGCTTAAAGTGAAAAAAAAATTAAAAATCCCTTTAAATATTGTGCCCGGGGAGTGTCCTTATTCTGTCCGTAAAAGGGCGCATTTCTGTGAGGTGTAGAACATAGCGAGAGCAAAATGACATTTCAATAGGAAAAGTTGTCATTTAAAATCGTGGCTGTAACGTATTGCCGTCTCCCGGCAATATACAAAAAATTGCTGAAAAAAAGTGCATGGGGTCCCCCCCAGTCCAAACCAGGCTCTTCAGGTCTGGTTTGGATATTAAGGAGAACCCCGCGCCAAATTAAACAAAAATTTGATGTGGGGTCCCCCTAAAATCCAAACCAGACCCTTATCTGAGCATGCAGCCCTGGCCGGTTAGGATGGGGGGGGCGGGCGAGAACACCCCTTGCAGTTACTCTTGTTGGACGGAGGAACAGGGCCTGATGTAAATAAGTTTAAAAATTGTGACAAAATCCTCCAGTCAAACAGGTGGCGAAAAATTGGGCCTTGGGTGCTGGCGTTGCCAGAACACTGTAACCCCTTGCAGCTACTCTTGTTGGATGGAGGAACAGGGCCTGATGTTGTAAATTAGTTTAAAAATAGTGATGAAAGCCCCCAGTCAAACAGGTGGCGAAAAATTGGGCCTTGGGTGCTGGCGTTGCCAGAACATTGTAACCCCTTGCAATTACTCTTGTTGGACGGAGGAACAGGGACTGATGTAAATTAGTTTAAAAATTGTGACGAAATCCCCCAGTCAAACAGGTGGCGAAAAATTAGGCCTTGGGTGCTGGCGTTGCCAGAACACTGTAACCCCTTGCAGTTACTCTTGTTGGACGGAGGAACAGGGCCTGATGTAAATAAGTTTAAAAATTATGACTAAATCCTCCAGTCAAACAGATGGTGAAAAATTGTGCCTTGGGTGCTGGCGGTGCCAGAAAACTGTAACCCCTTGCAGTTACTCTTGTTGGACGGAGGAACAGGGCCTGATGTTGTAAATTAGTTTAAAAATTGTGACAAAAGCCCCGGTCAAACAGGTGGGGAAAACTTGGGCCATGGGTGCTGGTGGTGTCAGAACACTGTAACCCCTTGCAGTTACTCTTGTTGAACGCAAGAACTGGCCCTGCTGTTTTAAATTAGTTTAAAAATTGTTATGGCATGCCCCTGTAAACCAGGTGCAGAAAAATTTGACCTTATATATTCCTGCACCATATAATGCAGACTCTGACGATGGTTGCTTGAACCTATCAGGTCTGGGTGCTGAGGACTGAAAAATGATTTAAAGTCATTGCTCGGTCGGCCACCTTCTCCACCACTCTGCCTCTGAACGACCGAAGCTTCAGAAATACGTTGTCCAGGACCAGCAGCAAGACATGGTAACCTCCCAGGGTCTGGAAAGGCATTGCACAAACTTTTCCTCAAGGTATCCTGAAGATGTTTCATCCTCTGCACCCTCTGCGCAGGCAGGATGAGTTCTGCAACTTTATCCTTGTAACGTGGATGAAGAAGGGTTGCCAGCCAGTAATGATCCCTCTCCTTGATACCACGAATCCTAGGGTCTTTTCGCAGGCTTTTCAGAATCAGAGAGCCCATGCAGAGTAAGTTTGAGGAGGCATGAGTGTCCTCTGGGTCACTGAGGATGACATTATCAAGAACTACCTCCTCCCAGCCACGTACAACTCATTGGGTTTCTGGGGGCCTGAAAACCCTGATCCCTTGAAGACTGCTGCATGTTATACTCCACATCCATGCTGACACAATCCTCCCCCTCCTCCTCCTGTGTGTTTGGCGGCTCTGCAGGAATGCTCTCTGCATAAAGGGGGCCTTGAGAGGAAAGGAAGTCCTCCTCTTCCTTCCTCTGTTCTGTCTCTAGTGCCCTGTCCATGATTCCACAAAGCATGTGCTCCAGAAGGAATATTAGTGGGACAGTGTCACTGATGCATCCACCTCTAAACCTGCCCCTGCAGAGCTGAAAGAATCTCTTCCCCAGTGTGGTTCCTGTCCCCAAGACAGACTAACTCAAGCACCGCATGGAATCTTTTAGCCTGACTGCTTGCATAGCCCCTTGAGCACTTAGGGAGCACTGCAGGTTCAGAGGATAATTCTGCAGAAGAGGCCGCAGAGGTAGAAGAAGAGGAGGGGGTGGAGGAGGAGGATGTGGCAAAATCACCACCAGCTTTTTGGAGGCGTGGTGGCGGAACTATTTCCAAAACTGAACCCTGTGCTGCATCTTTCCCAGCTGCCAGCAGAGTTACCCAGTGCGCCGTGAAGGATAGGTAACGTCCTTGACCGTGCCTGCTGGACCATGAGTCAGCGGTAATATGAACCCTGCTGCTGAACGCACTGTCCAATGAGGCCAAAACATTGGCTTTCACATGATGTTAGAGATCTGGAATGGCCTTACATGAAAAGAAATGTATTTTGGGAAACTGCCACTGTGGGACAGCACATTCCACAAATTCTCGAAAGGGGGCAGGGTCTACCAGCTTAAAAGGCAGCAGTTGGAGTACTAGCAATTTGGCCAAGCTAGCATTAAGACGCTGAGCATGTGGATGGCTGAGACAGTATTTCTTTATACGGTTGAGAAACTGGGGTAGGGAAATTTGCCTGCCGAATTCACCTGGTGGTGTACTGATAGCAAATTGGCTGCAAGTACTAGTTGTGGCATGCATTGCTACACCTTCATTCCTCTCAGTGCAGGTTTTGGAGAGGACTGCAGGTATAGTAGGGGCTGAGATCCCAGATGAGGAGAAAGGAGAAGTCCTCCTTGTTTACTGGTGTGGGTTTTTCAGGTACTCTTGCCAAAGGACTGCATGGCTGGTCATCATGACGATGTCTCGTTGCTGATGAAACATATGTCGGGAAAGGCGAGCTGTTGTCACTGCTTAGAGGAGCTACACATGAGAGCCGGCCGGCTTGTTTGTCCTTTCACCTGTTGTCTACGATTTTGCTGTAAGTGCAATATTTTATATGTTTAATAAATCCTTTAAGCAATATCACACTATTGGGTCCCCACTCTCTTTTTGGGCACACATTTTGAGTTGAGACGTTCCCTTGGAGGACATAAGATGCTCCCCCCTTACCACCAAGAGGGGTTCCCAATTTGGTTGATTATTACCTGGGGTCACGAGTATCACCCCCATAGCTGGAGAGAGACATCATAGGACAGGTCGTGACCTTCAAGGCATCCAACATACCCCTCTTGGGGACACGGGCTGTGTGATAAGCCAATTTGCATTCCGCGCTTACTTCCGGTAAGCTGCCATCCAATATAGGTGGAGGTTTCACAGTGGCATGCATTTTTATCCTCACGTGGTGATATAAAAGTGTGAAGTCGACCTTTTGGATTCATACGACACTTATTTTATATTTTCAAGAGTTACTATCTAGCACCTTATTTGGACTGCACCCGCTATTTATGCATTATACCATATGTTGCATAATATATAGAGACTATTGGATATTTACAGATGTTTAGAGATGTGTGTTCATTTGTAGTGTATTGCTATAGTTATTAACATCCCCCTCGTCTACACCCATCTGTGCACATTTTTATGTATTCTCCGTTGCCTAACGGATGAGTATATTGTTCTAGAAGTTAAATTGTAACACATTTTTATTACATATGACAGTATATTGATATCATCTATGACCTATACATCACATAACCTACTACAGGAATACTTAAAAATTAGCTTTTAGAGCAAATTACCTTCAATTAGCGCAACCTTTTCCTTCTGGTCAGCATATGTCTTGTAAAAACAGTAGTGCCAAAGTGGCTGGAATCCTGGCCAGCCTTGACCCGCTTCAGACATAGATTGCAAATGGCAACCGTGCGATCTACTGCACATGTGCTGAAAATGCCCACACCAAAGAAATTTTGGAGGTCAGCGGGGAGGCAGCAGCACCCTGCACCTGTGGAGCTCTGTGATCTGATGCAATTGGGTGGCTGCCTTTTAGCTGGCCCCTGGAGGACATCCTGCCTTGTTGGAGTTGGGCCTCCCCCTCCGCCCTTTCCTCCTCTCTTCTCTCAGGCACCCAAGTACAGTCCGTGCCCTCATCATCCCCTCCCTCCTCATCATTGGAGCAAACTTGGCAGTATGCTGCAGCTGGGGGAACATGACTGCAAGCTTCTTGTCCTTTTGCGGTACCCCCTGTCTCTAGGCTCACGCTACTCCCTTACTCAACCTGGAAACCAACATCGGAGCCTTCAAACTGCTGCACATCCTCCATCAGCATGTAACCGACACTATATTTGAATAACTCAGGTGACTTCTCCGTGCATGATGGTGGGGCTACAGATGGAGTAACTATGGACAAGGATCCAGTGGAATAGGCCACTTTTCCAGATGCATTGGAAGGCAAACTTGTAGGAGCCTGGGTGACAGAGGATGAGGAGGATGAGGACGGCTTTGTTATCCACTCCACCAACTCCATGTTCGACTCGAACCGGGGGCTCATCCCTACTTCCTGCTGTCACATTGATCGTTTTATCCTAGTTACAGAAACGACTCCCACCGGTTTCTGCGGGATATCAATACTATAGTTATTGTACACTATGTATGCTTAGTTTTGATACCTAATCTTAGTTTTGATACCTAATACCTTAGTCTTTACATTTATGACATTTAACCAGCAAAGCTTATCTGAAGATGTACACGTTTATTGTGATACCTACATACAAATCTCAATAAACAAATAGAATAAGAAAAATGCAAAATTGCATAAAATAACAGACTCAGGGGATGTCCTAAACATGCCTGTGAGCAGGCACAGCTGTAGAATATGTAGGATGTACTGCAGCACAACTGACATTTTGTAAAAAAAATGCAGTTGAGGTAAATTACATTTTTAAAGCATGGGGACCCTCCAAAAATATATGGACTTTTTAAGATAAGATAAATAATATTGTAGATAAACACGTTTGGTACAAAAAAAGTTGCAGAGTGTAAATTCATCCACAATCATGTTGTTCAGTGATGTAGATCCATTACCAATAATGATGAAACAAACAAAAATGCTTGCATTTAGCTGCTGGCCAAGATTCTGGGGATAAAATTTGTATAATCAGTGCTAGGTAAAACCAAAAAAAAATCACTGTGAAAAGAGCTGCCTGCAACAAAAAGGTGAAACACAACCTCCAAATAAATGTGAAAAAAATATATTGCGATGCTCTAAATGAAACAAGTCCAAGAATACCCTTCTTAAGATTATTCAAAGTGAACCAGTGCAAAGATGTGTATATAATTATTGTATGTATGAAGTCCAATCAATCAAATGGTGCAAAGAAATCCTAAAATGGCACCTCAAGGTATGAAGTGGCCACTCACCAGATCCATATGCTGTCTCAATTAAGAGAACAGCCAAACCGCTTTAAGATGTTAAATATGTTGAAGGGTCATGCAATAGTCTCACCGTCATTGGTTTCATACATAAAAAAGAAAATTTAAAAGAAAAAATAGTGCAATATGCCAGGATTCAAGAACCATAACACAGACGATTTCCCGTGCAAGTGAATGTAGTGACTATAGTGATTAACAATAGTAACGCACCACCACCTTCTGCAAGTCACACTCACCAGACTCTGAATGAGAATGCGCATGAAAAAGGCCAGATCAGCCAGATACAGATGTTCCACTTAAGGGACAATGCAGGTCCTGGACAGTATCAGATGCTCCAGCAAATGTAGGCACATAGTGAAAGAATTATAGAAGAAAAATAATGCAATATGCCCAAAATAATCAATTATAACACAATTAAGATTTGTGGCATGAATGTAGACGAATGGGGCTGGGTTTAAGTCACTGGCTGCTGAGATTCTGGTGGCCGATGTCACACTTATAATACCAATGCTAAATGTATGACTTCCTGCTGCAACTGTAGATTCCTCTTGGCCGAACATCAGCCCAAACCCGATCCTCAACGTTACTGGTGACCATTGTCACTGAGGCAAAAAACAAATCTAACACTTTAGAGTTGTAATGAGAACAAGAGATGAGAGGAAATCTTCCAATTAGGATAAATACTCTGGTGACCCCTGTACAAGTTGGAAATGCTTCTCACATTTCCTTTCTCCCCAGAAGGACACAGGCAGAATAAAATAATCTAAGAGGAGTTTAACTAATTTCTTCTCTGCCCAAAACAAACAAAAAAAAATGTTTTGGGTATGCTTATACTTTTAGATCTAAGAATTCAATTTTGCGAGCTTCTTCTAAATCCTATAATTAAATCAGTTTACATTAGTCCACAGTTATCTTATGTCATTCTTCTGTCATAGTAAACATTGCATGGAATGTGAAATAAACTTTAATGATGAAAATACAACACCAAATGGCCAAACATACTCTAAAATGGTTTACAAATCAATCCCAGGCAGGCAAACATGACCTATTTTAAATCACCGTATTATCTTCTTATTTATTTTTTCCATTCTATTCTTGCTCAACTCTGATTCTTTATTGTGATTCTCATAGTTTTCTCTCTCCTTTAGCAGAGGAAAAACAGGGAGAAGGTCATGAGAAAAAGGAAACTAATCCACATACTTATGGGTTTTGGAGATTTACACACTTTGACATTATTTATTTCTTTATTTTTCTGGACAAATTACAAGGTTTAGATCACAGACGGCTCTTTTTAAATTGGAGGAGTGTCAGGTTCACCATTAGGTAACCCATAGGTTGTTCTATTAAAACCGGTGACCTTGTCTCTGAAGATTCTTATTAATCTGCCACTTTCAGTAATAAGATAAAGCTGTATATTCAAGTCTGTCTAGAGCCATGTTCAAGCTGTACTCCTGACTGGCCATTGCTCACACTGTAACAGAACCATATTCAGAAAGTGTCAGAAAATATAAAAAATATGCAAACTGAAAACGTCACCCAATTCTAATAACAGGAAATGGACTAAGATAAGGATATCTTCTCATAAGAAGTATTTTTTTTTTATGATGTGCCTAGTGCTTTAGTATGCATATAATACCTTTATTTACTACAGCAAGTGGAACTCTCAGTTCTTTTTCACAAGTTTGGCTAATTATGCTTATTTGTTTTGCCAAAAATACATATTAGAGGTCTCAAAATGTAACAGGTTGCAATAGCTCAATCTAAAGTAAATGGAAAATGATACATCGCCCCTCCGGCTTTCTCTGCCCCGCCCTCTCTATTCAATATGACTAGTATGAAGTTTTATTCAGATAAAGGCAAACAGCTAATGAGGGGTGATTTATTAAAAAAAAAAAAAAAACATATGGGGGACATTTATCAATTCTTTCACACAGCAAGGTAATGGTAAGTAAAAGTAGTGAGATAGATTGTACAACAGATTTATTTTATTGTTACAGTCTGAGTACTAAACGTCAGCCTCAGCTGCTCTTAAAGCCCAAATACACTGCATCTAAGCATCACAAACCAATAAAACACTATTTAATCCATTTTTAATATTCAAAGCAAACTCCCCCATCCATCCATGTCTCCATGCTTTATTTTGCTGAGAAATCACTTTGAAAAACACCCCTCTAGCATTTCTGGCCGTGGCCATCTCCAGCAAGGGCAGATAATCCATGTAGTATTTACTTAATGGAATCCATCTGCCCTTAGCGCAGGCATGCAGGCAGGAGGGTGGGCTTAGCTGAGAAAACCCTTCCTTCCCTCTTGAAGACTCCTGGGATGTATGACATCCTTTGCCTAGGCCTGGAAACCAGGAAGTAGCTGAAAAAATTTAATACAACTAAATATAATATACTTCCATACCTATTTACTACTGTTAGCAGTATAAGGTTTAAAAATAGCCAATGTTGATTGAGAGAGTGAAGTTCCACGTCGAGTAGCGCTGTGACAAAATGAAACCTGGCCCTGGCCACTTCTTTTTGTGTGTCTGTATAGATTGAAAATCTGTCTCATCTTCAGTGCCACATCTGTCTTAGACTTAGTTAATCTGTTGCAGTTGACTGCTCAAGAAAGCAGGCACAGGAGTCATAATTATACAGGAAAACTGTTGTGAAGAAGAGGCAACCTGATTTGCATCTAATTGTGTTGCTTATTTGTTTGATAAATAAATATCCTTCATAGTGTTCTGTAAATCGAGTGCTTTGGTGTACCCTGTATTATGTATATGTATTCACCAAAGATTTTACAGAAATAGTTAAAACGTAGATATGAACTATCACTTGAAAAACATAGATTTTATAGAAAAAGTTAAAAACTTAGATATGAACTATCACTTGAAAAACATTAATGGAAAAATAGGACCCCAAACCATTTCATTTTATGGATTTAAGCAATTTTTTTTTTAATCACACACCTTGTATGACTACAGAATGCTGAATTTTTCAGTATTTTACCCAATTAGTTTTTACTTTACTTTACGCAATGTATCTCTTATACATTTTATTGACATTTTTCACAAAGAAATGATCAAGAAACATAAGAAAAAGAAGGCAAAGGTAGAGGGCACAAAGCCAAAGATGTTATTTCTAAACAGACGGTTCTTTGTAGGATTGTACCAACAGTCCTAACATTTTCATAGAATACAGTGAAAGAAAAAATGTAACCCCAAAGTAGGGAAATAAAAAATAAATTTGAATCTTTAGGGTACATTGTGGATTGTCACATGAGGATGAAATAGTTATATTGATTTTCCTAGTAAGGCTAAGAGTCCCAAAAAAGGCGGAATACACAAATTCTTATAATCATCTTTTTCACATGTTCAAAACATTTTGTTGTATGGTTCTGTTTTTAAGTCTAACACTGTGATCACTGTGTAAATGTGGTACAACAAAAGAAACATTTTGTAGCAGCAAGGTTTCTCCCTATAGCCACAGCTGACTATTCATCTTCTATGGTGCCCTGAAGTACAAGGGGCCCAGTCTATATAAACAGTGATTATACAGGTAGCAATACATTTGAACAAAACTCTCTCTATATACAGTAGGTTGGGATCCTCTATATCACATATGTCAAACATAAGGCCCGTGTGCTGAATGCGGTCCACCAGGTCTTGTCATGTGGCCCTCACACCAAGTTTTGTGACCAGAACTCCATTCTGCCACCTCCGGCTCTTACCATCTGCTCCCACTTCCCCCTGTCACTTGTAAACACAGAAGCCTTCTGTGTTTACAGGGGACAGATTTGATCTGAGCAGCTCCCAGATCTAACAGATTTCTGCATGCACTCATGGTGTGGCGGGCATGGTGGGGACAGATCTCCAGAATCTGAGAGAAAGAATGATCTCCCTGCAAACACACAAGTAGTAGAGCAGCCTACACAGGGACATACTAGAGCCAAGGCAGTTAGGTGAAAGAGATGCGAGGAAGCTTTATGGGGGGGGGGGGATTACAAACTGTGCACAGTGCACCCCTAAACCCTGCACTCTGTACACAGCACATCCCTGAATGCGGCACTCTGTATGGAGCTCACTCTTGATACAACTGGCCCTTTGAGGGCAACCATACTGCTGATGCGGCCCATGATGAAATCGGTTTTGACACCCTTGCTCTATACGATTCCTAAGAAAACAACTAGTATTCTTAGTCACTAGAGAGAGTGCCATTGAACTGGAGATTATACAAACAAGGAGTGCCCTCAAAGTGTATCTCCTACCAAAAGATGTATGAGCTAGTGGCAGAAATCACAGCATGCAGTGGGGGTGCACACACCTGGAAGTGTTGAATATCTGCAGCTGCTGGAAAGCAGCAAAGGTATGGCATTTCAACATATGAGCCGCTGGAAATGTAAGTATATAACCTTTTCTTTTATAGATTGGGCTTTGTTTACAAGCAATGCTATAGGGAAGATTTACTAAAACTGGTGCACCCAGAATCTGGTGCAGCTGTGTATTGTAACCAAGCTTCTAACTTCAGCTTGCTCAATTAAGCTTTGACAATAAAACCTAGAAGCTGATTGGTTACCATGTACAGCTGCACCAGATTCTGGTTTCAGTAAATCTTCTTCTATGTTACGTTATAAAGTATCTAAACCCAAGAACAAAAATGAATATATTGCAGATTACTAGTCCTTACATTTCCTTTTAAGCTTAATTTCCTCTATTTTAGGCTGCTGATTCTGCCATTAACACATTTCCTGTCTTAGGATGACAAAACTAACTTGCTATTCTGTATCCACGTAGAATAAGTGTTGTCACCCAAAGCTGCTCTGCTTGATTTGGATAACAAAGACCTCCCCCTCTCCTCTTCTCCATAAAATAGGAGGAAGAGGGAAGGTATTTTATGGAAGAAAAAGGTAAGGGCTGATAACATCATTTAAGATTTCAGTTCAGTGCACAGGAATTTAGGAGCACACTGTATTTCTGGTAGAATCAACAAATATATTACTGTACTTGCAGAAAATGTACTGTACTTGCAGAAAAAAAACAAAAACAACAAATTCAGTTGCCACATGTAAAGACTGATAAGCTGTAATATATTATATATTTTGGTTTTTGGGTTTAAATACATTCTAAAGCATATCTATTGTCACATTTTATAAAAATATAATCATTTCCATGTTGTATTTTTATTATTTGTAGCCTACTCCTATTAATCTCACAGTCCTAAAGTTCGTAAATATACTTTGTGAAGATACGCACGCATTTCCTTCCTTCTTTGGAATTCCGATTAAACATTTTCAGGGCCGGTGCTACCACTAGGCAATCTAGGCAGCCGTCTAGGGCACACTGCTGCCTAGGAATGCCCAGCTGCTGGGTTTCCTCCACGTCAGCATGTTCTGCATGTGGCAGCATGTAATTAACTCAGTATCAGCTGCTCCGTCCGACCAGTAATGTAATTAGAGGCGCAGCGCAGCACTGGAACCAGCACTAGAGGAAGCAGAGCCGAAGTTTTCTGTATAGCGCCGCCTCCTATCACATGGGCAGGGCAAAGGGGGTGGAGTCAGGGGTGGAGCCAATTGGGGAAATCAAAATGAGGTTTCGTCTAGCGTGTCAAAAATCCTTGCACCAGCCCTGCACATATTTAATATGGGTAGGCATTGAAGTGTGACAGAATTCACATAGCCTGACTTCTAACCTACAGAAGTCCTGAGTTGAGTTTCAGGAGGTGGAGTCACTACAACAATCACTGCTTGCAGGAGCAAGGTACCATGGTATATGTAGTCCTTAGAAATTTAAAGTAAACAGCAGAGGAGAAGCTGCAAATCGTGGAGGGAATCCAGGAAGTTGTGGAAAGAATAGTCCAACAGCCAGGCAGCACTCACAACATGAAAGAAAAAGTTTAAGTAAGTTTATTATTAGATAGTATTCTTTGTATTGATATTACAATGCTGATGTTATAAAATGAAAGTTTATGCTGTGACCATAGAACTCATTTAAGTATTTTTAAAGCATTAGTTAAATGTTAAAGTAGACAATATTACCAAATTTTGGAGGCACTTTAGCCACACCTAAATTTATATTGCTTTTTTCCTATCACCATCAGCACTGATGCTCATTTACTGCTAAATTTACAGAGATCCTGCTAAAAAAAATGCTTATTAACACAAGACATTTTACATTATAATGTGAAAATAGTGCTTTCAATTTCCATCAATAAGTTACAAAGTAAATAATAATAATTCTAGAGAAAACATCAGAATGAGGTACAGACAACTGCTTTGCTGGAAATAATAACTGACATGATACTCTAGGTTGTAGCTGTGGGGTATTTTCAGATTTAATTTAAAAATGATAGAAGAAAAAGTCTTGGAACTTTGTTTTCCTTCTTTGGAGATTGAAAAATCCTATTGATTCCCCCTGAAAGAAATTAAAACATATCAGACATATTTTATTCTGTGCTTTGTCTACCTCTTGGATAATTAAGTTCTTGTTTTCAATTCCCCCGACATTTAGGTGGGACAATTCAACCCAAATCCTGCTTCTAGCTCTTTCAGGCAAAACAAGTTATGAAGGAACAGGTCATAAAGTAAAGATTAGTAAAAACAAACTTTGCAAGTTAAAGTTAATATTTTTTGTAGCTGGTGGGAACGGAGAGAAGAACATCTGGTGACACTGAACTTAGTTTTCCAACTGTCATTGCATAAAAATACTTTAGTTTTCTAGACAGCCAGGAGCAGACAGTCATAAGAAATTTTAGAAGGTCAAGGTCATTGTAGATCTGCTAGTTGAAGTTAGAGCCCATTCACAACAACAATGCGCATAAACGCTCAGCTGCTGGTGTGCGCTATAAAGGATTGGAAGCTATCAGATTGAGTTGTAATGGTTACTTACTTTTTTCTTGTAACTTTATTGAAATGTCACACAATTACATTTATTTATATGTATGCACCCTAATACTTTGCAATGCAGTGCAGTGCATTGCAACACACTGTGCTGAAAAAAGCACAACATGTCCTACTGCTTTTCAATGCAGTGGTGGTGCAAACTAAATTAGTAGGGCATAAGTAAACTGTCTTGTCTATGTGTTGTGACTGTGTTAGGCAAGGCTGCCTAGTGCAGTCTAACACATATGATGTGACCATGTAGAAAAAATAACACTGCTATATACCAAGCAAAAGGTACTTGGATTTACCTCTGTTTCACTGCCTTACTTCAGGGATATGTTTTACAAATACTCCATGCCCTATACTTAAGTATTAAGGCACACACGTACAGCCTTCCTAACTGCAACGATATAGCTCTCATGGAGGAATTTTGAACTATTTCTATGCCCTCTGCAAGCTGCATAGGAATTTTACAGGGTTCAAGCAGCAGATACTAGTCAATCTATGTAGTTCTGTGTTTTTTTCATGCAGGTTTAAAGCAGTATTAAACCCAAAAACAAAAGTTGGTCAGCTTTTATTCTTTTATGTAAATCCTTTACCTAAAAAGGTTTAACTGCTTAAAATTGCTAAAGAAAAAAAGACATACCATGTCTCTTTTGCAATTAAGTTGCTTACCCACCTATCCACACTGTACGCTGAGCTGCTCACACACAATACCGAGATGGCTGAACCCCTGTGCATGTGTGGGAGTGATGTCTCTTCAACCTGGCCAATTAAACCTTGGCCTGACTGAGGGTCAATATCCAGAAGCCGCCAGGCTGAATATGGTACCATCAGGCAGGGAACTCCAGGACATCGCAGCACTGGAGAGTATAGCTCCACTAATTTTTTAGTCAAGTTTAGAGATTTGCTGCCAGTGTAAACCTAGGTTTGAACTGAATTTATCTTGTTTGGAGGTTTGGCAAACTGTACTGAGCTAAATTGGTGTTTGGCCAAGAAGAACCTCCGGCAGCAACGGGAAATGCTTCCCATCAGGCTGGATGTTGGAAAGCCAGCAGCCTCTATTGTCCTAATAATCATGAGTAAAGTTGAGCGAACCCGAACTATAAAGTTCGGGTCCGTACCGAACTTTGGGGTCGTCCGTGACCCCGGACCCGAACCCGGACATTTGAAAAAAAGTTTGGGTTCGGGTTCTGGGTTCGGGTATTTGATCCCGCCTGTTGAATAGCTGCAGGGAAGCCAATCAACAAGCGTTTCACTGGTTTGCCCTTAGAAGCCATCACAGCCATTCCTACTAATGGCATGGCTGTGATTGGCCAGTGCATCATGTGACCCAGCCTCTTTATAAGCTGGAGTCACTTAGTGCTGCATGTCACATGCTCTCAGGCTAGTGTAGGGAGAGGTGGCTGCCGGCGCTGTGAGGGACAGATTGCAGATATAATAACATCTCATTACAGAACGATCTGATTGAGGACTAGATAGAGATTACTACTACTACTGCTTTGAGGGACAGATTGCAGATCTCATCCTGCATTACAGAATGATCTGATTCACATAAGAGGGTAGTATCTGGGGGACAGTAGTATTTTTATATGGGGCCTCCTAGAATCCAATATGCCTCTAAACTGTCCACTGTAACAGTGGTCCTACACTGACATCAATGTAAGTATGGTACTATACTCACTCACAGTTAGGCTCCATTTACACGGGATGCTATTTCAACCTGCCCTGGACGATTTTTTTTGACAACTAGAAGCCGGCATCTAAAACTGCCATTTTGCTGCATTTAGCATGCCGCGTTTAGCCGCGTTTTGCCGCGTTTGCGCCTAGGAGTGTTTTTTTTTAAAATATATATATATATATTTTTTTGTAAAATGGAAACACCTGTAAACGAAACGGTCCTAGAAGCGAGTTACCGTGTTTAGGCGCGTTTAGAAGCTGTTTGGCATTTCAAATGCCTCTGAACTGGCATCTGAATCCCTTTTTTTGCGTTACGAAAAAAGCCTTTAAACTCAACTGCCTGGAAACTACCTTAAAGAACCCTGTGTAAATGTACTGATAAGATAACATAGAGGAGAGTTCAGGGGCGGTTGAAAAAAACGCCCAAATGCCTCTAAATGTCCGTTTACCAGCAGCAGTGTAAATGAGGCCTTAGGGTTGCTACTTGTCCAGGATTCATAGGGACACATTATTAAGACCCGGCTGTGGCACCCCAATTAACCAAGACACACAAAAATTTGTTGTCATCCAGGAGCTGTGGGAGGCTTTTTGGGGACAGGTTTGGCATTACTGGGGGGCACGGGGTGATGACAACAGCAAGAGTAGTTTGGCCACATCCACTGTTCACTGCAGCATGCTACGTGCGCTGCATTACTACTCTTCTTGGGGCACCCAAAGGTGCCCCAGGTCTTTTATAATCCTATAGTGAAAAAAATTGCCCTGTGCCACTAAAGTGTTTGGGTTTGGCTTTAAGAAAAGATGGCAACCCTACTCACAGTACAAGTATAAGGATGGTACTACACTGACCACAAATAAAATTACCATTGTAATATTATACTGTATATCGTTTGCTGGGTTATGAGTATTGTCAGACAGATGTTTACATATCATTGTATGTAAATGTAGTAAATATCCCCTCTTTTTCGCATTTATTTTCTAAAAGTGAAATATACAATATAACTAGCCTATGTACAGAGCTTTAATGGATACAGATTTGAATTTGCAGGAGGTTATCTTATCTAAATATGTTTAAAATTAAATTGATACCTTGGGTAGTGAAGCGTGATATTTCACACAGATGACCTCCCAATTCCGTGGCAAGTACAGGATTAGCTGTGCTGTGGTTAGATATTAGCACCTGAGGGAAGGCTGCAGCAGATGGGAGGTTACTATGACACATTCTTGGCAGTGTAGGTTGGAGATTGGGAAAGGTGAGTTTTTTATATCTACTGTCAAGAAAACAGTATCACTAAATGCATATATATTTTCTTCTTGTCATTAGTGACAACGCTAGTCTACATAATAAGAGCAATGCAAAGTTTTCAAATTTTCACACACAGTTACATAACATATTTAACGTAACATAACATATGTACCATACATTAATCAGCATGACTGTTGAATGAATCAGATCATCTTAGTTCTGTTGCTAATTCTTACACCTAGGTCTATTTATAGAAAAAAAATGCATTGCAAATGTCTCAACATTCATGAAAGAGTAGCAAATAATACCTGTAATGTTTGTAATATACTGTATGTGTAAAAGTTTTCTTGTTGTTTTTCGCCAGGAAAATGTAATGCTAACGCTCATGCTCTTATAGCTATTTTTCTATTAAGGCTGAATGTCAGGAAATGTTACATTTGGCAAGTGAAAGGCAACAAGGAAACTATTATTCACATATCACATAAAAACAGGTGTTATTTGTTACAATTGCACTAATGCTGAGACATTTACACAAAGATTTTTTTTTTATAAATAGACCCCTTTCACGCTGAAGGCAGTTTTCAAGTGTTTTAGCGCTAGAAATAGCACCTGTAAAGCGCCTGAAAACTGCCTCCCATTCATTACAATGGGTGCTTTCACACCCGGGTGGTGCGTTTGCGGGACGTTCGGAAAAGTCCTGCAAGCAGCATCTTTGGGGTGGGTTGGGAGCTCTGTATACAACGCTCCCAAAACGCCCCTGCCCATTGCAATGAATGGGCAGTACTTTCGAAGTGCATGAAAAGCGCTTCCGAAGCGCCGCAACATGGGAGTTTTTAACCCTATTTTTGGGGTTAAAAGCTCCCCTCTAGCGGCTGAAAAGTGTCTCAAAATGAGCGGTGCTTTACCACTAATGGCCGGTTCTTTCAGTGTGAAAGCAGACTCAGGCTGGGTTCACACTTATCCGACAAACTGACCGACATTGGGAGCACAAGTCGCATGACGTCACCAAATCAATGGTTTCCTATGAGAGCCGTCTTAACTGGTCCGATACAAGTCGGACCGACTTTGAAAAAGGCTCCTGTACTACTTTGGTTTGACTTTGGTCCTCCTTCAGGCCCTTGAATATCATTGAAGTCAGATCAAAGTCAGATCCTTTTTCTAACCATCCGACTTGTGCATCCAACATGGTGTTATATCCTGCCCCTGCTGTAGCCCCTCCCATGGGGTGTAGTGGTGAGGAAGAGGAAGCCATCATCAAGTGACCGTGTGCTGCCTGTATTACCTGTACAATGGCACCTAGGAGGAACAGAGGGACCAGATCCAGGCTGCAAAATGAGGAGCTCATTTGGCTCATGCGGGCACGTCTAGTGTTGTATGACACACAGGATGTGAATTATAAAGACATGTCCAAGAAGGAGGGGGCCTGGCAGGAGATATGTGAGCAGTACCATGTTGAGGACTAAAATTCATGGCCAGACAGTGTGCGTGCTGAAAAATGTAAGTGATTTTCTAACTGTGGAGTGGCTTTTGCAATGTATATTTGATTTTGAAAAAAAAAAAAACGGCATGAGGTCCCCCCAAATCAATGCCAGGCCCTTTGGACCTGGTATGGATATTGAGGGGAACCTCATGCCAAAAAAAAAAGCATGAGGTCCCCCCAGATCCATACCAGGCCCTTAAGTATGGATTTTAAGGGGAACCCCGCACCAAAGAAAAAGAATGGCTTGGAGGTCCCCTCAAAATCCATACCAGACCCTTATCAGAGCACGCAGCCTGGCAGGCCAGGAAAGGGGGTGGGGACAAGCGAGCCCCCCTACCTCGGACCATACCAGGCCACATTGGGACAAGGGCCTCTTCCCGACAACCCTGGCCTGTGGTTTGGAAAATGAAAGCTCCCTTTTTTTAAACATAACTTTTTATTTTATTATTATTATGCAATTGACATGAACAACAAACATCATACCTTCATGCGCATACATCCCTTACCCCCCCCCCCCAAAAAAAAGATTAAAAAAAAAAGACAAAACACAATTAACCATATATATTATACCCATATTATATCCATATATGTCCCTCCCCCATCCTCCCCTCCTCTCTCCCTCACTCGACAGCCACCAGCTCCTCAATCCTATACAAAAGATGTCAGATTCCATTACCCAAGGGATTATCGTTAATTATTCTAAGGTCTCCAGTGTTGCCAACAAGGGGGCCCCCAGATCCCCCCAGATCCCACCCCCCCCTATGTGAATTAATATCTGGTACATGGCACTCCTACCCATTCACCAAAAAAGTGGTAAAATAAATAAAACCAGGATGTAGTTTTTGACAAATCCTTTATTATGATTAATGTTTCCCCATGTTGCTCCAATGGCTGTCACAATGTCTTCCTCCTCCACCAATGTCTATGGTTGCTTCCTGCTATCTTCTGTCTCCGCTCACTCTTCTTTTTTCATCCGCTGCTGTCCAGAGGAACCCAAACAGATCCCCACTCTTTCACCACTGCTGCCTGCTGCTGTTCTAGGAACTCCTGGGCCCGCTTCTTTTAAAACTAGGGGGCATGGACCTGATGTAAACCAGTGACCCCCAGCCATCCTCGTGACATCATGAACCCAGAATGCCTAAGACCGTGACATTATAACTCACTCGTCCCCACCCCCTTTCCTGGCCTGCCAGGCTGTGTGCTCAGATACGTTTCTGGTATGGATTTTTTTTGTGTGGGGTTCCCCTTAAAATCTGTACCAGACCTAAGGGCCTGGTATGGATCTGGGGGGGACCTCATGCCGTTTTTTTTTTTTTTTGCATGGGGTTTCCTCCCAA
>BLSH010435886.1:2121554-2163848 GCA_018402905.1 Glandirana rugosa
AATTCCCCTCTTAGCCCAACCCCCCCTCTTCCCCTTAACTACCTGTCCCAGCACAAATAACTAACCAACTCAAACTTACAGGTGGGGAATTACAATCAGGAGGAGGTGTGCTGGGCTGTGCTCTCCCCACTCCATAGTCCGTACAGCAGGTGACACAGATCGCTCTCAGAGACTATACACAGCTTGGTTACACCTCCCCCTCAATCTTCTCTATGTGCTCACCTCCCTGCAGCAGGAAATGTCAGTAGGGGGCAGGTACAGAACATGCACAATCCGATCTGAGTAATGTCTCGTACATACGGGTCGACGATCGTATACAACAGTTCGTACGAACAACCGTTGTATGCTAAATCGTCCGTTAGTACACGCGATTAGAACAGCCGACGTACGACGGTCGTACAACAGGAGTTGTATGAGCACACTAGAAAACTTTGGTAGTACCAACAAGTGGTCGTACGACCGTTGTATCGTGTGTACAGAGAAGTTGGTCCAACAAGTTGTATTGTGCAAAACACGCATGCTCAGAAGTCAGGAACGGCCGAACACTAATTACATGCACCTGAACTTTCTCTTCATACGTTCATAACACGACACTACGTTCAGCTTGGTCGTACGATCGTGTAGTGCATGTCAGTATGCTAGATACAACAGCCAACATACGATTTGGTCCGTTCGGTCGTACGACCGTCGAACCATATGAGGCTTAAGAGTGATCCCATGTCATCTCATTTTAGAGGATCTCTGTACTGACAGGAGTTGGGAGAGCACAACCCACCACAACACCCGCCTAGATCTCCCTGGAACACAGTCAGAGAGAGCAGAGGGGCTGGGAGTGAGTGCAGGGGGCAGCAGAGGGAAGCTGGATAGGAGGGGTGGTAGCCTTTAGAGGAACTGACCCCCTCCATCTTCCTCCTGCAGCCGCTGAATGCCTGTGGGAGGGAAAGGTGGAGAATCAGGCATTTAGCGGCAGGAGGAGAAAGATGAGGGAATCAGCTCCGCTATTCCCTCCAGGTGTACGGGGGGGGGGGGGTCGCACGGGCCCCTGGAGAATGGGGCTGGGTCGCAATTGCCCCTGCATCAGGAGATATGAACATATGCTAGATTTTTTTTTTTAATGTATGTGGCATTTTATTTTTAGTGATATGTAGAAACATATACTTTTTGGGTGCCTTAAAGTTTGACCTGGTGTTCCCTTTTCAGAATAATCACTTAATTACTTACCTCTCTGATGGGCAGCAGAGGTTCAACCCCTTCCCTGTTCTATTCAAAAATAACATTTTCCACCCAAGTTCTAAGTTGGATAAAGGACCTATGAAAGAAAAGGTTTTGGATTTCTTGCAGCCCCTCGCCCTCCGAATAAAAACATTTTACTGAAACAGAAGAGAGAAAAATGTAAAAACTATCTTACACCCTGGCGTCCAGCTGTTACCTGCAGGTGCCTGTAATGTCGCTAGGCCTTACAAGGGTATCAGCTTTCAGCTTTTCCAGAATCCTACAAATAGGCTCATTGATTTCACCCTCAGCTAGGTGAACCCGCAGAGCCTACAAGGCAACCTAGAACCTAGTGCTCAATGGGTGTCTAGGAAGCCCAACTACAATTAATCCTCCTGCAGCATGCAGAGTTGATAAAGGCAATGCACATCCCCGTTATTTCACAAGGAATGATGCACTTATAGGCAGTTGGTGTCCAATGCTGTGGACGATACCAATACAGACATTGCAAATGGATCAGCTTTACTGTATCTATTGCAATCAGGGCCGGCTCTACCACTAGGCGGAGTAGGCGTCCGCCTAGGGCGCACTGCCAAGGGTGCCGAGCCCCTGTCCATATACTACCCCACGCTGTCTATATACTACCCCAGCCTGTCCATATACTACCCCAGCCTGTCCATATACTACCCCAGCCTGTCTATATACTACCCCAGACTGTCTATATACTACCCCAGCCTGTCCATATACTACCCCAGCCTGTCCATATACTACCCCAGCCTGTCTATATACTACCCCAGCCTGTCCATATACTACCCCAGCCTGTCTATATACTACCGTAGCCTGTCCATATACTAACCCAGACTGTCCATATACTACCCCAGCCTGTCCATATACTACCCCAGCCTGTCCATATACTACCCCAGCCTGTCTATATACTACCCCAGCCTGTCCATACACTACCCCAGCCTGTCTATATACTACCCCAGCCTGTCCATATACTACCCCAGCCTGTCCATATACTACCCCAGCCTGTCTATATACTACCCCAGCCTGTCTATATACTACCGTAGCCTGTCCATATACCTGCAGACCATGGCTGGCATGAGGAAGTGAGCCGGTGCCATTATTATTTGTCTTTAGGCCGGATCCAGAGGCACAGATGCAGGCCTGTGGACCACAGCTAAAGAAATAGGTAGAGAGGCGCTGCAAAAATCTCCATCTCTGCCACCTCAATCCTATACATGGACAGGGCAAAGGGGGTGAAATCAGGGGCAGAGCCAAATGGGGGGGGGGGGTGGGCAAAATGAGGTTTCGCCTAGGGTGTCAAAAATCCTTGCACCAGCCCTGATTGCAATCCTTATTAATGTCCATTGAAGAGATGGGGGGGGGGGGGTGAAGTTTCTACTTTGCCTAGAGCCCTGTTGTGCCGTAATCTGCCTCTGTGAGTGCGTAGTGTAAGGTGAGTATTTTCTACAATTTTCAATGTTCTGTCCTTGTATTGCTTTCAGTTAGCATTTTTATTAAGGGGGTTGCAAGGTAAGCGGCCCTAGCATTTTCATGCAAGGTCCACTTTAATTATCAATATGACTGATACAGTATGAAATAAAGGAACATTTAAATGTATATCTGAACATTTAATAGTTAAAAGCACAGTTTAAATGAATATAATTCTTTAATATGGGGCCCTTCTGCTTTCGATGGTGTTATCTAAGTTTTCTGGACTGGAAGGTTATCTGGGAGAAACAGCAAATTTTATGTAAGACAAATTCTGATGGCTGAAACTTTAAATTGGTATACATTTATATACCTCACATCTCTCTTTCTAAAACATCTGTTTACTGTCACGAAAATAAGCCTCTAGCACGTGTCTTCGTGGGAAAATGCATATGTAAGACTGAAGGTGAAGAGAGGGGAAAGGAAAACCTGCAATGTATTTTTCTCATGCTGAGAAGACATGTGGTCTTTAAACTTGATTCTTTCCCAAGATGTTGCAGTCATTACAAAATAAAGAAAATTTTTTTTTTTTTTTAGTTATGTACAACATAATAGTTTGAAATGTTAATCTTGAAAGGCAACCTAAGGGAGGTCCATAAATTGTGTTCTAAGTTGTTCTGCATTCATTTTACCAATAAACACACATATATCTCCCACAGTGTGGACCACATGTGAGATGCAACAATGAGAACTTTCAAATCTGTTATGACTTCAGGTTAAAGATGAACTGCCGGTGGTGGAACGCACGCCGCATAGTGGAGACCACGCCACGTATTACCCACATGAGTTTGTCCATGCGAGATTTTCATTGACTTCCTGTAAGTGTGACCTTTGTTTTGCGCTAAATAAACAATTTGACGGTATTTCACTATGGAAGCCATTCTTTTCTTTTCTAACCTAACCATATGAGGAGATAAGGAGTCTCTGGAATCGAGTCTTGATCACAGCGAGGGTCTCGTTACCATCACCCACATGCCCACCTGACCAGCACCAGGACTTAGCTTTTTTTGATCCCCAGACTGAAAAGCTGGGGGTGCATTCGTTCTGGTGAGTGGGGTCACAACGGGGGATTGTCACCGAGCACCACAATATATCTGTTGGCACTAGATTGAGCATGGAGCACTTTATTTTCATTTTATTCATTTTCATGGACTATTTGTTGTTGAAATATTATTGATTTGTCACAATTTCATATATATATATATATTTTTTGGTATTATTATTTAAGGTGGCGCTGTATATTATGTTTTCACGTTTATGAGTGTATGCACTTGGTTAGCAGCAGCCCCTTGGACATGCATTGACTCCTATATCAGGTTATATAAGGGGTTGATGCATGTAACGCTATTACACGATTTATCCACAAGCGCAGATTTTTTTGAGCACATTAAAGCTGAACTCTAAGCACATCTAAAAGACCCAACATTAAGCAGCTCTATATTTATTAACAAATATTGAGAAGTATTTTTTATGCAAGTAGTGTAAGTATGGGCCAAATGTCGGCCAGTTTCTATGGGCCTTGCCGATGCCTCCCGACATTCGGCTTGTGTGTACAGGGCTTTAGGCTCCGTTCACAATTTGGCAATTCCAAATCACAGTAAAATTGCTGCAAAATGTGTAATACTCATTGGGTACTGTTTATTCTTAATGACACCCAGAACAAAGTACAATTTTGTCGTGTTACAAAACGTATGAAAATCACCACTAACTGTGGGTTAAAAAAATGTGCCTGGCTCAGAGCCAAAATTTGGTATACAGTCGTGCTCATAAGTTTACATACCCTGGCAGAATTTATGATTTCTTGGCCATTTTTCAGAGAATATGAATGATAACACAAAAACTTTTCTTTCACTGATGGTTAGTGTTTGGCTGAAGCCATTTATTATCAATCAACTGTGTTTACTCTTTTTAACCACTTCCACACTGCCTACCGTATATTTTACGGCAGCAGTGTGGATGTGTCCCGCGAATCGCCGTAAATAAACAGCAATTTGCGGAGTGGCAGCTAGGGTGCGCGCGCACGCCCGCCGTACTCCGGAGGCATGTGCCCGTTGCTCGGGCGGACCCGATGTCCTCTGGCGAGCTGCGATGAGCTGCCAGAGCCAAAGAGCGGGGAACCACCAATGTAAACACAGAGGTTCCCCGCTCTGTCAGTGCGGGCATAGGAGATCTACTGATCCCTGTCACTGGGATCAGTTAGATCTCTTATGCCCAAGGTAGCCCAGCCCCCCCACAGTTAGAACACGCCTAGGGAACACATTTAACCCCTAGATCTCCCCCTGCAGGTTAACCCCTTCACTGCCAATGCCATTTACACAGTAATCAGTGCATTTTTATAGCACTGATCGCTGTGTAAATGCCAGTGGTGCAATATCGCAGTACCGCTAAAAATCGCAGATCGCCGCCATTACTAATAAAAAATAAATAAAAACCCCAGAAATTAATTCTCATCATTTGTAAACGTGGCAACTTTTGCGCAAACCAATCAATAAACGCAGATTGCAATTTTTTTTTTTTTTACCAAAAATATGAGGAAGAATATAAATCGGCCAAAACCGATGAAAAAAAATGTTTTTTTATATATTTTTTTTTTGGGATTTGTATTTTAGCAAAAAGTATTTTTTTTCTTTCTAAATTTTTGCTCTTTTTTTGTTTATAGTGGCGATCAGAAATGACGCAGAGGTTATCAAATACCACCAAAAGAAAGCTCTATTTGTGGGGAAAAAAGGATGCAAATTTAGTTTAGGTACAACGTCACATGACCGCTCAATTGTCAGTTAAAGCGAAGCAGTGTCGCAAAAAGTGCTCTGGTCCTAAAGGGGGAAATCCTTCCGGGGCTGAAGTGGTTAAACCATAATGACAACAGAAACTACCCAAATGACCCTGATCAAAAGTTTACATACCCTGGTGATTTTGTCCTGATAACATGCACACAAGTTGACACAAAGGGCTTTGAAGGGCTATTAAAGTTAACCCTCCTCATCTGTGATCTGTTTGCTTGTAATTAGTGTGTGTACATAAATGGTCAATGAGTTTCTGGACTCCTGACAGACCCTTGCATTTTTCATCTAGTGCTGCACTGACGTTTCTGGATTCTGAGTCATGGGAAAAGCAAAAGAATTGTCAAAGGATCTGCAGGAAAATGTAGTTGAACTGTATAAAACAGGAAAGGGATATAATAAGATATCCAAGGAATTGGGAATGCCAATCAGCAGTGTTCAAACTCTAATCAAGAAGTGGAAAATGAGGGGTTCTGTTGAAACCAAACCACGGTCAGGTAGACCAACGAAAATTTCAGCCACAACTGCCAGGAAAATTGTTCGGGATGCAAAGAAAAACCCAGAAATAACTTCAGGTGAAATACGGTACTCTCTGAAAACATGTTTCAAGATGCACAATAAGGAGGCACTTGAAGAAAGATGGGCTGCATGGTCAAGTCACGCCAAAAGAAAGCAATTGCTACGCAAATGCCACGAAGTATCCTGCTTACAATACGCCAAACAGCACAGAGACAAGCCTCAAACCTTCTGGCACAAAGTCATTTGTAGTGATGAGACCTGAGCTGTGTGGCCACAACCACAAATGTTACATTTGGAGAGGAGTCAACAAGGCCTGTGAAACACAGAAGTGGATCGCTGATGTTTTGGGGATGTGGGAGCTACTCAGGGAATTTGGTCAACATTGATGGCAAGATGAATGTAGTATGTTATCAAAAAAAAATGGAGGAACATTTGTATTCATCAGCCAGGAAGCTATGCATGGGACGTACTTGGACATTCCAACATGACAATGATCCAAAACACAAGGCCAAGTTGACCTGTCATTGGCTACAGCAAAATAAAGTGAAGGTTCTGGAGTGGCCATCTCAGTCTCCTGACCTCAATATCATTGAACCACTCTGGGGAGATCTCAAACGTGCAGTTCATGCAAAACAGCCCAAGAATTTCCAGGAACTGGAGGCTTTTTGCCAAGAGGAATGGGCAGCTTTACCATCTGAGAAGATAAAGAGCCTCATCCACAAATAGCACAAAAGACTTCAAGCTGTCATTGATGTTAAAGGGGGCAATACACAGTATTAAGAACTGGGGTATGCAAACTTTTGATCAGGGTCATTTGGGTAGTTTCATCATTATGATTTAAAAAGAGTAAACACAGCTGATTGATAATAAATGGCTTCAGCCAAATACTAACCATGAATGAAAGAAAAGTTTGTGTGTTATCATTCACAATCTCTGAAAAATGGCCAAGAAATCATAAATTCTGCCAGGGTATGTAAACTTATGAGCACAACTGTATGAGCTTCTTTGGTGTGTTTTTGGAATGGAGGGAGGCCCATTCAAAATTAAGGGTGGCACTCCAAACATGCCACAAAAACGTACACATAAAACTAAAAAAACATGATGCAGCAGTGTTGCTCAGTGGTGAATGGGGCCTTAATATTTAAACTTTTTTAATTTTTGTTTTCCATAAAGATTTTATTGATTAAAGAAAATAGGTTCAGTACAGCGTGTTTTAACACAGATTCAGATTGTACAGAACAAGTAATACAAACATTGATGGATTAGACATAGGATTAACATACTGTTCAACTAGGGACATTAAGAAGGTGTATCCAATACATGGTTGTCGTTCTTAGGTGGGGCAGTTTGACAGTAGAGAGGATCGGAGAGCTGGTTGTCCTAAGTCCTTGGTTGAAGCATGGGTCTTTTGATACCAGGCTGGTAGTGGTCAGGTCAAAGGGCTTTTGTTATATCATTGGAGTGTGCAAGGTGGCACTGTATGTTAGGTTATGCTTAACAGGGGGGGGGTCTAGGTGTTAGATTTTTTTAAGCCTGGATGGTGAGTTAGTGGTAGAGTCAATCCTAATGTTGTGTAGACAATGTATAGATGGTCTAGGATTCTGTCCGTCAACTGATTAATCAAAGTCTAGGGCGGGGCAAGGTGGGGCGGGTGGTGTGTAGTGGGAGGTGAGTAGGGGGGTAAGGGAAGGGGGATGGAGGGGGTGGGTTACCATCTCTCTTTCCCTCTGTGGGAGTGGGTAGGGGGTTTGTGGAAGGAGTAGGTACCTTAGTTTAAATATGGTGAGTATAGGGTTTACCCCAACGTGGTTCCGTTTCATGGGTGAGAACTTGATTCCTTTTATGATGGGGTGGGGTACATGGGGTAGTTCCATGATTTGTGTTAGATGCAGTGCTGTCGGCATATTCTGTTGTTGACTGGAAGTGGTTTCATCAGGCCCATTTAGAGGAGTATTTTGTGGGTGTATTATGAGTTATGTGTATAAGGCCTTCCATTTCTGCTATCTTGGTTATTCTGGTCAGCCATTCTTTGATTGAAGGGGGTTGTGAAATACCCCAGTGGACTGGGATACATTGTTTGGCAGCATTTACCATATGCATGGTGAGGGATTTAGGGTATCCGGGACTAGGGGAGGTAGAGTAGTGTAGCAGGAATTGTGCCAGCGAGAAGAGAGTATGTCGTCATTTTTGCAATAATACAATGGACCTCTAGCCAGTATGTTTGAATGATGGGACAGTCCCAGAAAATATGCAGGAGAGTCCCTTTCTCCTTTTTGCATCATCAGCAAGTGTCTGGGATGTTCGGGTTGAATCTGTTAGTGATGATGGGAGTGCAGTACCATCTGGTCAGGATTTTATAGCCGTTCTTCTGAGTAGTTACATTTACGGAACCCTCGTGTATGTTCGTATATCTTTCTTCCCAGTCATCTGGGTATAGGGATATTCATAAGTCTTTTTCCCAGGCTGGGCATGCCCGTCCTGTGTTTGGTGGAGTATTTATGGTTAAAAGGGAATGTGTAGTGGCTAGAAGGGTGGGGGTGCTTGCATATGACAAAGATTCTCAAAGGCAGAAATGGATCTGGAGATCCCAAACCTCCTATCTTAGGTCCCGGTTATAATGTGACAGTAGCATTTAATTCCAGGGAGAAATGGGAGGGTTGTCACTTTTGGATGGTAGTTTATCGTATGTTAGGGGTTTGCCATGTTCAAAGAGATGGTGGATTATTGCCTTCTCGTGTGGCCGATTGTCAATTAGAAATTTGTTGTGTGTCCATGGGGGGAAGTCGGGATTTGCGCAAAAGGGGGTGAGTGGACCAGGATTTGAAGACAGAGATGTCGTTTTACATGTCTCTTGAAAACATCTGAGGGTTGGGCCAATAAGGAGATGGAGTTGCATATCGGTCAGAATATTTTTCTTAGGTATCCAGGGGAGGGACTGGAGCGGTAGTGTGGAGAAGGAGGCCTCCAAAGAGACCCAGTCTTTGTATTTAGCATGTATGTTCCAGTCTACTATTCTGGTGAGTTGGCAAGCGCTGTGATAGCTTTTGATGTCTGGTAGGCCTATCCCGCCTTTGTGTTTGGGTAGAGAAAGTTGGAAGTAGCTTATCCTGGGTTTTTTGTTTCCCCAGAGAAAACTGGTGCAGAGGCTTTTGTAGCTTCAGAAAAGGTGGTTGGTACATGGACTGGGGCTGCTTGTATAAAGGAGGTGTGGTACGGCATTTTTATTTTATTATATAGGTTTTCTAGATGGAAGTTGTATTCCCAGATAAGTGATTTCTTTGTTTTGCCATTGGAAAGGGAAATTCTCTTTTCATTGATTGACTATACGGTCGGGGAGGGACACGTTAAGCGCATGGGATTTAGAGAAATTTATCTTAAGATTGGAGATTGCTCTGAACTGTTTAAATTCTTTTAAGAGATTGGGAAGTGAGGTGTCTGGTTCAGTGAGAAAAAGGAGAATATCGTCGGCGAAAGCCACTAATTTGTATTCTTTAAGGGGAGTTTGTATACCCGTGATATTAGGGTTATTTCTAAGTGCTCGTAGAAAGGGTTTTAAGGGCGAGCGGCTTGGTTGTGGGGTCAATTTGTTGTTTTTCGGAGGTGGATAGGTTATATAAGTGTTACGTACCTGGTGGATGAGTCTGGCTTATGCGGGGGGCAACCTCTCTTACGGCCCTGGTTCGAGAACCCCTGATAGTGCAGACAGGAAGCTCTGGAGTACAGGGGAGCACGAGGGCTGGACAAGTCTCTGATGTCAGGTAGAAGTCCGCTGGAGCTTGTGCAGCTGGAAGGGTAGTGGTGCAGGCCAAGTCAGTAACTTGCTGGCTGAGTAGTACAGAAGGATCAGGCAAACGGGTACTTGGGTACAGGCTGGGTCGGCAACGTGCAGGCAGGAGAAGTACAAAGGGATCAGGCAGAAGAGTAGTCGTAAACAGGCAGAGGTCAGGGCAGGCAGATAGCAGCAAAGTCCAATGGAGCAGCAGGGATCACTGGTACAGGAAGACTGTCAGGAACAAACGCTGGGGGGTGGGTCACTGGGACAGGAACGCTGTAGAACGGACAGCACTTGCTGATAGGTGCAGAGGGTTCAAATAGCAGCATTTGGCGCCATTTCCGTGATTGCGCACGCGAACGCGCACAGGCGCACGCGAATGCGCATACGCGCGCATTGGCGCTAGAGTCCAATTTTCAATGTGTGTGTGTGTGTTCGGGGAAGGTGACTGTGAGCGTAATCGGGTTGTGGTCTGATATGGTCATGGCTTTGATGGTTGCTTGAGTTGCATATGGAAGGTCCTGCTGGCTGATGAAGAGGTAGTCTAGTCCGGAGTGTTTGTTGTGAGGAGCTGGGAAAAAAGTATAATCTTTCTCGTGTGGGTATACTGTTCTCCAAGTGTCATGAAGAGTTAGGTCTTGGAGGGGAATTCTGATTTGGCGGAGCGCTCAAAATGGAAGATGAGAGGTTACCTGTTGAGGAGTCAAGTCTAGTAGGATATTGAAGTCTCCTCCTAGGATCAACATTCTCGATTGGAATGAGGTGAGGAGGTGGATGATCTTTCTGAAGAAGGGGACTTGGGAGGTGTTGGGGCTGTAAATGTTGGCTAGGGTGATTAGTTTATCCCAGAGTGTGCCTTTTAAGATGTACCGCCCCTGATCATCTGTCTGGGTTTCTGAGAGTTGAAAGGGGAGGTTTTTAGATAGGAGGATGGAGGTCCCATTTGTTTTGGATGTTGCGGAGGTGGTGTGATATGCTGTAGGGAAGTAGGTATTTCCCATTTTAGGGACAGAGTTTGTTTTAAAATTAGTCTCATGGAGGAATATGACATCAGCCTTCAGTTTGTGCATGGTGGTTAGTATTTGTGATCTCTTTTCAGGTTTGTTGAGATCTTTAGGATCTTTAAAGATAGGATTTTGAGAGATAGCAATGTGGGAATACCTTTTGAGGTTGCTGCATCGGGGAGCGTGCGTGGGGCAGGGGACAGATGGGGGATGTTTGTGTGTTTCTTGGAATATATTCCTTCCATGACTTTCTCGAGGTGGGCAGGTCAGGAGGGAGAGAAAGATGGGTGTATAGGAGGGTGGAGGTAGTGGTGGGGGGAGAGGGGATGGATAGGATGGAAGGGGTAAGGGGGGGAGGAGGCTCGGTTAAGACTTACACATGTGAGGAGATCATTGGGGTTCCTCTGTGTGGAGAGAGGGGGATGGGGGGAGAAAGAGGGTAAGAGAGGGAAGGGATGAGGAAAGGAGATGGTAGATTTGCTGGGAGTGGGAGTGGTAGGTAGTAGTCGTGAGATGGACAGGGTCTCTGTGATTCAGTAGGTCAAAGGTTTTTATGTGGAGGCTTGTGTTTGAGTTTTGTAGTGATCAAAGGAAGATCTAGGAGGGATCTGAGTGAAAGATGTTGGTTGTGTTAGAGTTGGAGAGTGAGTTCAATAGAAAGATCTATTGTTGTTCGAAGTTGGTTGTGGTAGGAAAGCACCAGGATTTGGTTGAGTTTAAATGAGGAGGGTGGGAATGAAAGGGTTAAGGCATGTCGGTCTAAGCATAAGTGGGTTGGTCATTGGAGTGTCGTTCTGGGAGAGGAGAGGCTGTTGGAGTTTCAAATAGTCCTATGTTTGGGTGTCACCTGGTGGGGTGTGGTGGACGGAAGTTAGCAGGCAGAGGGTGGACGTGAGAGTCACTGTTGTCTTGTCTTGAAGAGCTGTATCGTAGGGTGCAGGGCTCAATGAATCATTCTAAGTGCATTAACAAATAAAGCATTTATCAGCATCTGCTATCCAATCAACAATTCTCTGAGATCTTGTTACTCAGTGCTCAGTGGAGTGTCCTGGGGGCGGGACCAGACAACCTCAAGATTTTGTTTGGTTTCCAGTAGGAGAGTGTCATAGAGGTCTCCTGGTAAATTTTTGTGAGGGGATACCACCAGGCCATCTATTCAATTAGTGTGGAGAGACTACATGGCTACTTAGCTACTTAAACTGGAGTAGGCAGGAACCAAGTCCCGTAAAATGCCATGGATTGATAGTTGCTGGTTACCTGGGAGCCCTCCCACAGGACCCTCCCTGAGCACAGCGCATATGTGGAACAATATAATAATTCGGTATAGAACAAACAAGTATTTAACTTATAACATACAAACAAATGTAAACAGAGGTACGGATCAAGGCACTTGGTATAGTATTGAACAGGGATAAGCCATTGTGTGTTTACCCAGTTTCCTGGTTTGAATCTGGGATTCAGAGATGGGGAGGAACTCGGGATTCCCAACATTGGCGGGATCGAAATTGATATATTATTCCTTGACTAAGTCATAAAGCCAAGAAAAACATTAACTTGCTTGCTTACTTACTTATCCTCCATGTAAAAAGAGTCCTTTATAGTCCGGGTAAGGCTTTCTGGCTGGGAGAGCAAGCTGGGAAGCTAAGAGGACAAGTAGCTTGGGGTAAAGGGTAAGTTCCTGTGTAAAAATAAAAAAGGGGGGTTGGGCATGGAGCCAGGGGAGTGGGTATGGGTGGTGGTGGGAGAGATCTTGCAAAGTTGGCAGTTTCCAGGTTGGATTTGTCTTTGTGTGGTCCAGGGGGTGAGAAGGTGATGAGTCGCAGAGCAAAGGGGACTGTGACCATAGTCTGTCCTGGTTATAGCGTGTTTTTCTTGCTGAGGAGGTTGAAGGAAGGTAATAATAGCACAGGGAGTTTGTATACTAGGCGGTGTTGTATCAAAAATCCTTTGTGCGGTACGGTGGGGAAGGGATAGAATCAGTTAGTATGCATCAAGTTAGTATGCACTATGTGCGATATTCAGGTGTTTTCCTGGCTTAGCCATCTCGGTTAGGTGAATACCATGAGGACAAGGTCTGAGTTGCTGGAGGGGGTAGGCTAGGGGAAGATGAAGATTGGGAGTAGCTCTGGGGGCCTTTGTGACCATAGGGGGTTTTGGAAGGAAAGCATGTGGATCAGTCTTCTTCATGCATGTAATGGAGGAGCAATTAGAGGGGGTGTACCAACCTTGATCTGTTGTTTTCAGGTTGAATCCTGAACTCAATCTCTTTAGGCAGAGAGCCGGGGCCTTCGATGTGCTGGGGATGCAGTCGGCTGTTGTTTCTTGGCGAGCCTTGAGCTGCTTAGGTGGGTATTGTGGAGTGAGCGAACGCTGGCTTCTTGGTCCCTGGTGGCTTGTTGTTGATGTCTTCCATTGGAGGTAGGCGGAATCCGCTGCACCAATCTGGCAGCTCTATCTTTGGAATTTCTAGTACATTGCAAAGTGATCTAGATCCTCAGGCACTCTCAGGGTAGCTGCGCGGCCTTGATTGGTTGCTGAGAGGCAAAATGGGAATCTCTATCTATAGACGATCGATCTTGCACATAGGAGATCTAGCAGGCGTCTCAGTTCCTTTTTTATTTGCAATGCTATGGTAGAGAGATCCTGATAAATTTTCACTTCTGCTCCATTTGCGATCAAACGGCCTCTGTTGCGAGCCTTCCTCAGAATCTCTTCTTTTAGGGGGAAGTTGACCAGGCAGCATACAACGTCCCGGGGAGGGTCAGTTTCTCTGCCACAAGGCCTAAGAGCTCTGTGTAGGCACTCTATTTCTATTGGGGTGTCTTGGGGTCTCTCCAAGATGTCGTTGAAGAGGGCAAGGGTCACTGGGGTGAGTCTGTTAGCCTCAACAGATTTTGGTATACCTCTCACCCTGAGGTTGTGACATTTGCCACAGTTGTCTAGGTCCTCAAGGTGACGGTGCAACTCTCGCAGATGTATGGCATGCGACTCAGTCACCTGTTGCACTTGACATAATGAGGCATCATGGCGGGCAGTAGTTTTCTCCACTTCCTCCATTCTGCAGTGAATAGCTTGGATATCCTCCCTAAGATCTGCGATCGCCGCTGACAAGGTGTTCTTGATGTCAGCGGTGATCTCCTGGAGGTCTGATATATTTAAAGCTTGGGTGTCTCTGTGGATCAGTGGAGCGGCGCTCCTCTCCTGGTGCCTGAGCAGGCTTCTGCTAGCAGAGCGTGACCTCCGAGATGCGGCCTGTGAGGTGGCCATGGCATCCCTCTGCGGGAGGTGCCGCTCAGCTGTGTTGAGAGATCCCTGGCTGAATGGAATCTAGTGGTGGAGGCGCTGCGGTGTGATCCGCTCATTGCTTACTGCTGGGAGCCTCTGTGTTAATGAAAGATGGACCTCTGAAGATGGAGGTCGTGTTCTAAGCGGCCATCTCTGTCCAGGACCAGACCACGCACCCTTTTTCATTTTTATTTATTTTGCTCATTCAAAAGTGCAACATTGACCATTTCATTTGTAAAAACCTTGGCAATGTTTTGTACCATAAACATCATTTTAGTGTCATCTTAAAAAGGATAAATTATAAAATAAGTTATACTTTGTCTACAGTAACACTAACTTTTTATACAAAAACTGATTAGTGTAAAAAAAATGTATTTTTTCATTTTGTTACTTTTTTTGTCTATGGATTGCATAATAAATAAAATAATTTTTGCAAGGAAGCTGAAGTGGTTAACCATCACCAAGTTTAATAATAAAAATCCATAAAGAAGAAACATGAAATAATGAAGATGGTCCTTGACAATGCCTTCCAAATGGTTACCGCTAACAATTACTAGCCAACATTTTCCTAGCTTCCTAGGAACACATCAACAAAATGTTCAACCCACGCCATAACTACAAGAGTTCTGCTATTGTAAACTCACATAAAACAAATATATTGTGTAACTACTGTATCTAACATTCTGATTTCCAAAAATGTTATTAGTGAGCCTCAAACTTTTTTACATTAAGAACCTGCCTGCACACACTGGGATATAACTCCCCCTATTAACCAAATAAACAGCAATAAAGCCCACTTCTTTATTTAATTTCCATAAATCCATTCAAAGGACGGGAGGGTGGGAAAAAGCATCCCTGACTGGTGCATTTAATCCCTTTCTGTTCTCACTTCTTGTTGGTGGCTTATATTACGTCACCATCCCACATTTTCTTTTTCCTAGTGTACCCTCTCATGTGCATATTTGACAAGCTGCTTGCAGCTTAGGGCATTCTGAACACATTTCTGGGGGTTTAACTCCTTCTTTTCAGTCCAAGCAGTAGTGATATACAAAGGTTTAGCAGAATATAAAGTGACACTAAACGATATCCTTATTCTCCAAAAATGATCCATGCACATCCACTACTAAATGATCATGTAATCTATTCTCCATGAAATAATTTCTTACTGTGTTTTTCTTCCTCCTTGTATTGTGCTCCATGAGCAATCTCTGAAAAAAAAAAATACGCAGAGTAAAAAAAAAAATTTGATCCCACTAAACCTGCTTGGACTAAGAAGAAAATCTTGTCCTTAAAAATGAACAGTACAAATAAAACAAGTACCTAACTGTATTGTTGCAAGTGCTACAATCATCTACTTTATCTAAAACTAAAAAAAAAAAATCTTTAACCACTTCAGCCCTGGAAGGATTTCACACTTTAGGACCGGAGCCCTTTTTGCGATTCGGCGCTGCGTCGCTTTAACTGAAAATTGCGCGGTCGTGTGACGTTGTACCCAAACGAAATTTGCGTCCTTTTTTTCCCACAAATAGAGCTTTCTTTTGGTGGTATTTGATCACCACTGCGTCATTTCTGATCGCCATTATAAACAAAAGAAGAGCGACAATTTTGCAAAAAACCCCAAATTTCTTACTTTTTGCTAAAATACAAATCCAAAAAAAAAATATAAAAAAACATTTTTTTCATCGGTTTTTGCCAATTTATATTCTTCCTCATATTTGTGATAAAAAAAATCGCAATCTGCATTTATTGATTGGTTTGCGCAAAAGTGGTCGCGTTTACGGATGATGAGAATTCATTTCTGGGGTTTTTATTATTTTTTTTATTTTTTACTAGCAATGGCGAGGATCTGCGATTTTTAGCGGTACTGCGATATTTCAGTGGACATGTCGGACCATTTTGACACTTTTTTGGGACCATTGGCATTTATACAGTGATCAGTGCTATAAAAATGCACTGATTACTGTGTAAATGCCATTGGCAGTGAAGGGGTTAACCTGCAGGGGGCGCTCTAAGGGTTAAATGTGTTCCCTGGGCGTGTTCTAACTGTGGGGGGACTGCCCTAACAGGGGAAGGGAAGTGGTCACAGCCTCCATGTACAGGAAGGCTGTGATCACAGCCCTTCCCCCTCTCACAGAACGGAGGTCCGTGTTTACTTACACAGACCTCCGTTCTTTCACTCCGGGTGGGGCATCGCGGGTGGCCGGCGGAGATCGACTCCACCGCACCCGCTCCCTGGCCCTCCCCGAACACAGTGAGCGCATGGGCACGCCTCCGGCGGCGCGCGCGCGCTCACTAGGCTCGATCCCACAGCCGCCGTCATATGACGGCGTTTTGCACAATAGAGCCACCTTGTCGCCGTCAGATTCCGATCGGCGGTCGGCAAGTGGTTAAATATAGTAGATATGGTGGGAAGACATGGAGACTGTTCTTTCAATGTATTCAATAATCAACATATTTTGCTATATGGTAAAATAATACTGAACTAGATTCCGCCATTATATCGATAGTAATGTTTTTCCCTTTGCTTCTCGGAACTACACTGTCTTTTCACTGGCAAAAATCTTGACACTCTATAAATTGCCAAAAGAAAAAAAAAACCCTGTTCAAAGTCTAACAAAATTTCATCAGAGGCCTAACTGATATTTCCTTACAGCTTGATAAATATGCCTCATAATGTCATCTATTTTTTTTTTTTTTTTGGTGTGGGAAGAATTTCCTCTGAGAAGACTCACTGTTTACAGAACCATATTGAAAATAAGGAAAGGGTCGTTTCTCATATAAGAGAATGTAGTGGTATTTTTTAAATAAAGATGCCTTCTCAGGCTATAAATAGAGGAATTTATTTACTTGGACATGTGGAATTACTCTGGATTCCGAAAGAATATCAGTTGCATATTTTTATTCCCTCTTAATTCAATCCAGCCTAGGTCCAGGCTTTTATTTAACCATTCCTGTGCTTATAAGGTTCACTGGACTAGGTTTTCAGCACGAACCTACCAAACCCACAAGGAAAAAGAAAAGGATGTATAAATTCATACAGAGTGCCTGCAGGGTTAAGCACTAACTCTCACACTGGGGGTCTATGGCAGAGAGTCTATTATTGGTTTAGATGGATCTGGCATATAGGAACCCCACTGATTTGAAACAAGGTTTTCTAGGCTCCAGTGGCCTTTATAGAGTGATCGCATTTAAATTCAAATACAGTCCACTTAATGGTTATTTATCAAAATCCCAGGTTTGTAAAAATGGGGCAAGCCTTTAGCACTGATGCCAGAAGGATTGAATAATTTGGTTTTCTATATTAGTCTCAGCGATCGTTTCTAGTCTCGAAGAAATATGTGGCTTGCAATCTTACTGCCAGTAGAGAGCATTAATAAAAAAGAGGAAGAAGGGAAAAAGTTTTGCTGTACCTATCAGATATTATTTGCTATTGTTCCAGTAAGGGTCAGGAAAACAGAGGACAGGCTTGACAGACAGCGGCAGTGGAGACTTTTAGCCCATATTTCTTCCAGATCATAATGAGTACATTTTTTTAAAAGTTTAAATGGTTCATGGAAACACAAAATACTTTGTGGAAAAGCCTCAGGTAGGAGAGGGCATTCTATAACTTCTGGGCTCTTAACCAGTCAGCATAACTGCAATTTACTTTACCCTTGAACCATGTGTGCTGCCTGGGAATTGGGAAGGGATGGTGCTTTTGGTTAGGGGCTTCACATGCAGCTATTTGGCTGTGTCATATAATCCCTTTAAAGAGTACCACCCTTAAAAGAGAACATAAAAGCAAGCACCATTAGATAGCTACCTAAATGTTTTCCTTATCTTCCAAAGTACCTTATCTTCATATTGCACCTTTACAGTCCTTAAATGTGGCGGATATAATAATAATATATAAAAAGTTTTAATTTTTCCTTTAACAGACCAAACTGTCCAGACTGTCCCTGTCCACACAGCAGAAGGATAATACAACAGCAACAAAGGAAGTAGTTCTGCAGCAGTTATTACCTACAGTCTGGGCTACACACATTTCTACCCTTCTATAGTAAGCACTTAAATGTGATCTGGAAAAATAGTTTAGCAAAATAGAAAGCAGGGATTGTAACTGCTACTAGGCCCATTGACCAAAAAGAGCTCAACACTTACTTTGGTTCAGAAATGCTTACTGTATATACATTGCACTGATGGAAGTGTCATCTCTATTTGAACCCATATATATTATGTATGTAGGCAGGTGCAGTCTGCTGTCTCCATTGCAGGTGGCGCTCAACCGCAGTGAACGGAGAGGAAGTCATGGGGAACAGGGTTCCTCAATGATTTCGTGAGCCACCGGGACAGGGATCCAATTGAATGCTGGTCCCCCATGTGACTCTGGAGGCCATCTTAGATGTGGCAGAGTCTATTTAAGACCCTGGCCCCTGGGTTTAATGTGCTCTTTGCGGTAGAGAAGTAAAAGGTACCCCGTCTGTTAGGGATAGTACTAGTGATGCCGGAGGGGGCTGTGTACATGGTGCAGTTGCAATGCTTTGCAAAAATTATACTCCTTGTTAGATGCTTGAGTTTGTCTAGAGGGAACAGACAAGGCAGGTATACTTACCTTTTAACTTGCTCCTGCAGGCTTCCTTCCAGCTGAATGACCAGCCCCTCTGAGCCATTTCTCTCCACTGCTCTATTGGCCGCAGGCCATCCTGAATTACAAGTGACAAAGCCGAGGGCCTGCCTCCAACTCCGAGTATTGGGGAGAGGAAAGGAGCACTGGCTGCCAGGGGAATGAAGGAAAAGGTAATTACATGTGCGGTTTATGTTCCACTACAAAAACAAGCATGTAATCCCTGTAATGCCGTAGAAGGCCCACTGCAAGGGTAACTCTTTTTTTTTTTTTTTTTTTTTTTTTACCAAGAGTTCAACCTTAAAATCATAGAATGAATAAATTCTTTTATTTCTATTTCACAGGTATAATAATATTCATTCTTTAAGTTTCATCATCATATGTATCTCTGTTGGGGTGATTTCCCCATCACTTCCTCTGGAGGTAGGAACTAATGGGAAATCTCTCCACCAGCAACAAAGACAAAATATGCAATATGGATTAAAATGTCTGATTTTATTTTATTTTTGCTGTTTTACCCTTCTGTTCGGGTGAGAACCATAAACCCCCCTTTCTCTTTCTTGTACAAGTAACACAGAGACATTGCATGAGGGAAAATGTCCCTAACAAAGTCACAGATAGAAATAAGAACTTCTACCACTAGCCTAGTTTATGCATAGAAACATGGTGTTCTTCTGTTTAGCACTGGCATTTTTTGTTTAGTTTCACTTTTTCTTTTTGGAACAGTATATGAATAACAGTCCTGAATTGCCGCATATGCTTTTACTATACCTATAGTGAATGGACAACCTCAACCACCGCACTTTGTGCTTGTGCACCCTCCGGGTGGAGATAGTTGTGGACAGTCACTAAAATATGGTTTAGTTGTGGTATGATCAGAATACAATGGCTTTGAAAATCCCCATTGTAACACCATAGAAAGGAAATCCAGAACGGCAGCACTCTCACCGATGTAGAAGCAATTGCATTTATTAAATATGAGCAAATAAGGGGATACAGGCAGGGGGAGGACAAGGGTTGATGCGTTTCACAAACCAAAGCACTCTTTGTAGTGTAAAACGCATCAACCCTTGTCCTCCCCCCTGCCTGCATCCCCTTATTTGCTCATATTTCATAAATAAAATTGCTTCTACATCGGTGAGAGTGCTGCAGTTCCAAATTTCCTTTCTATGGCTTCACTGTTGCAGTGACAGGGCGTGCACCTCGCCGCACCTAGCATTTCATTACCTGGGATCAGCCAGTCCAACACACTCACCAGGAGCTGCGGTTGCCTCTGCCCATTGTAACACCATTGTTCAATATTTATTTTAACTATTTAGGATTTTATTGTTTGTCTAAATCACTTTTCAATAAATAATATTGGAAAAGAAATAAGAACCTCAAAAAGTGAACTCTTCCTCAATCCAAAACTGGTAAAATTTTGGCCATAGTTGGGTTTTGAGGTTGAACATTCAAATTTATGCTTTAGCCTAGTTGTGACTGATTCCCACATGCATGTGTATATTTGATTATATGATTTATATTATCATATTTTTGATATGTTATCATGTAGTTACAGTCTCTCTCCACTTTTCGGTGTCAGTGGTTAAATTTTCAGGCCATACTGCCTCATTTTTTTTTACATTCCTTCAGTAATGATGCAATATTTCCATAACAGACCCCACTGACCTTTCCAGTATCTGGCAGTACATACTGTGAACACAACACGTGGGAATTACTGAAGCCACTCCTCTAGCACATCTCTTTGTAGCGCTAAGTATTTTCCCGCGCTGTACAGGGTTACCTCCTGACCCAAGGAGCTTTCAGGCTGTGGAATCTTAAAACACTTTCCCACCATTTACATGGATTTGCTTCCCATCTTTTTTTTAAGCTGTTTAAAAGCTTGTGAAATGTGATATTTAATGTAATTCACAAGTCAATTTACAGAAAGCTTACACTGTTTAGAAATGGGGATCCTGAAGGACAGATAAAGCTAAACCACATGTTCTTATAAGAAGGCTAATATGTTCAATATAAACATGTACAGATGTGACCTGTTTTACAGAGCTGAAGATACCCCCTAAATAATTGTGGTCATCGGGAACATTATTGCTATAAAATGTGACAGTTAGGCCTCATATACACAACACAAGGCATCGTTTTATATAGCCTCTCTAAATGCCAGAACGCCTGGCCGGAGAAAAGCTGCTTAAAAAGCGCACCTAAAGCTGCCTATTACACATGCATTTAGATGCGCGTCAGCACATTTAGGCACGTCAAGCATTTGAGCATTAATGGATTTCATTGGCAAAGATATTCATTTATTTGGTCATTGGAATGTATTAACTCTCAAACGCGTGTAGAGTGTAGGTGCGTTTAGGCAACTTCTGCATTTTTTCTGCTGTTCAGCTCTTCTCTTGAATACGCCTTTGGTGTTTTTATTTAGCTTATAAACGCTCCTCTTCTAATACGCCTGTAAATGTCTATGCCTCTAAAAGCGCCATTTTTTAAGCCCAGCGTGCATGAAGCCTTATTGTGGAGTAGAAAAGTTACCTGATTAGGGAAATTTCACATCACAGGGGATTCTAACTAGAGTTGAGCGAACACCTGGATGTTTGGGTTCGGCCGGCTCAGCCGAACTTCGCGGAAACGTTCGGGTTCAGTACCGAACATTATCCGAACTTTACCCCGGACCCCGAACCCCATTGAAGTCAATGGGGACCCGAACTTTTCGGCACAAAAATGACTGTAAAAAAGTACTGGAAAGTGCTAGAGGGCTGCAAAAGGAAGAAAAATGGGAGATGTTATTAGATCTGCTATCTGTCCCTCAAAGCAGTAGTAATCTCTGCCTAGTCCAGTATCAGATCGTTCTATAATCAGATCGTTCTGTAATGCAGGATGAGAGATTGTTCTGTAATCAGATCGTTCTGTAATGCAGGATGAAATGTTATAGATCTACAATCTGTCCCTCAAAGCAGTAGTAGTAATCTCTACCTAGTTATTATCACTGCAATCTGTCCCTCACAGCAGTAGTAGAAATCTGTACCTAGTTATTAGATCTGCAACTTGTCCCTCACAATCTGTCCCTCACAGCACCGGTAGCATCCTCTCCCTACACTAACCTGAGAGCATGTGACATGCAGCACTGTGACTCCAGCCTCATATAGAGGCTGGGTCACATGATGCACTGGCCAATCACAGCCATGCCATTAGTAGGCATGGCTGTGATTGCTTCTAGGGAAAACCAGTGAAACGCTTGTTGATTGTCTGCCCTGCAGCTATTCAACCTGCGTGATAAAATACCAAAACCCCGAACCCGAACGCTTTTCTCAAACGTTCGGGTTCGGTACACAGACACCCGAATGTTCGGTACGGACCCAAACTCTACAGTTCGGGTTCGCTCAACTCTAATTCTAACCCTTTCCCGTTTTACCTAAAAAAATGTTTATTTGTGTGTCCCCACTGAAGTGATGTCCTATCATGTCCTGTGCTTACAGGAAGTGATGGGAACACAGACCACAAATAAAATATGACCTTCTGTGATTCCTCCACACTTTCCAAAAATTAAACATTGGCTCCAGGTCATTTTTAAATGGAAACTATTGTATTTTCTATTTATTTTCCTCTTAACCACTTGCCGACCGCCAACCGCAGGTTGACGGCGACAAGGTGGTTCGTTATTGCAAATCGCCGTCATACGGCGGCGGCTGCGATAACGCGCACTGTGAGCGCGCGCGCCCCGCCGGAGGCGCGCCCACTGTGTTCGGGGAGGGCCAGGGTTTGATTGCCGCCGGCCACCCGCGATGCCCCCCCGGAGGTCCCCTTCACTGCCAATGGCATTTACACAGTAATCAGTGCATTTTTATAGCACTGATCACTGTATAACTGCCAATGGTCCCAAAAAAGTGTCAAAATGGTCCGACATGTCCGCTGAAAAATATCGCAGTACCGCTAAAAATCGCAGATCGCCGCCATTACTAGTAAAAAATAAATAAAAACCCCAAAAATGAATTATCATCCGTAAACGCGACCACTTTTGTGCAAACCAATCAATAAACGCCGATTGCGATTTTTTTTTATCACAAATATGAGGAAGAATATAAATCGGCCAAAAACGGTGAAAAAAAATGTTTTTTTTTTTTTTTGGATTTGTATTTTAGCAAAAAGTAAGAAATTTGGATTTTTTTGCAAAATTGTCGCTCTTCTTTTGTTTATAGCGGCGATCAGAAATGACGCAGAGGTGATCAAATACCACCAAAAGAAAGCTCTGTTTGTGGGAAAAAAAGGACGCAAATTGCGTTTGGGTACAACGCCACACGACCACGCAATTTTCAGTTAAAGCGAAGCAGCGCCGAATCGCAAAAAGGGCTCCGGTCCTAAAGCTGGAAATCCTTCCGGGGCTGAAGTGGTTAATGTATTAATGTCAACACTAAAAATATATTTTTCTAAGAATATTTTTTGAATACAGTAAATATAAATTAGCCCATCATAAGTTCATGTTTCATTTCCAGCCAGCAGGTGGAGCTTTAGGCTCAATTTAAGATTTTAAACGTTAATTGTAACTCCTTTACTGAAAAAAGCCTGTTATGGTAAAACCTTGGATTAAGAGTAACTTGGTTTGAGAGTGTCTTGCAAGACAAGCTAAATTTTCTTATGTATAATATATTGACTTGAAAAACATGTCTTGATATACAAATAGCATCACGTCACAGCTGAGTATAAAAGAGAAGAGAGGTGCCTCTAAGTATAGCAGTATGATTACATTTAGTGAAGGTTAGGCATGTGCAAATCGTTTTGTTCCAAATTTTGTTGTTAACCAATTTTTCAAAATTTGGCAATTCGGACGAATCCGAATTTCAAATTTCCGAATTTTTCTGAGTTTTCCTTTTTCCGATTTCGAAAATTTGTTAATCCGAAAATCGGAAAATCCTAAAATCCGAATTGTGGTAATTCGTAAATTCGGCAATCAAAACATCCAAAAATCCGAAATTCGTAAATTTGGCAATCGGAACAGACGAAAATCCAAATTGCGGTAATTCGGAAATTCGCCAAACGGAACAGCCGAAAATCCGAAATTCGAAAATTTGGAAATTCGGAAATCCGAAAATTTGGAAATGAGAAAGAACATTTGAAATAATAACTAACTATTAACTAACTATTAATTTATAGGTACTGGAATTTCCTTGAAAATCTGGCTGTTAGTGATAAATATTGTATTTAAGTTCACTAACAGCCAAATTTGAAAGGAAATTCCAATACCTATAATTTAATAGTTATGTATTAGTTAGTTATTATTTCAAATGTTCTTTCTTATTAAGAATTTCTGAAATTCGGAAATAAGAAAGAACACGAAGTAATAACTAATTAATAATTTATAACTAACTAATACATAACTATTAAATTATAGGTATTGGAATTTCCTTTCAAATTTGGCTGTTAGTGAACTTAAATATGAAATTTATCACTAACAGACATATTTTCATGGAAATTCTAATACCTATAATTTAATAATTATTTATTAGTTAGTTATTGTTTCAAATGTTCTTTCTTATTTTTGAATTTTCAAATTTCTGAATTTCCGATTTTTGGATATTTTAGCTCCAAACTTCCGAATATCGAATTTCGGTATTTTCGAGTTGCCGAATTCACAAAATTTCCGAATTTCAAATCCAGAAATTTCGAATTTCTGAATTTCCGAATTTCTGATTTCTGAATTTTTTTCGAATTCCCTAATATCCGAAAATATAAAAAAAGCGAACGGAACGAAAACAAAAGTGAACAAATTTTTCGGCCAAGCCTAATGAAGGTATAACATTTAGCAACTCACATGGTTGATGATTAAAACAGACGCATCTAAGTATGCAGGCATCTGGGGTAAAACTGTCTACATACCATCCTCCGCACCGTTATCGATGTCATCCCTTACACGCTAAGCTCCACGAGTGCTTCAAACATCGCTTTCAGATCGCTCTACTGCAGGGTAGTCTTCCCAGTCACGATTGCAGACTGACAGCAGTGAGAGCCAGCGAGGCGGATGACGATCAACGTGGACAGCTTTACCTCAGATGCCTGCATACTTAGATGCGCCTCTTTTAATCATCAACCATGTGAGTTGCTAAATGTTGTACCTTCATTAAATGTAACCATATTGCTACACTTAGAGCTGCCTCTCTTCTCTTTTATACTCTGTAGTTCCTACTGGATTTTGCTTCTAATCCCCTTGTGGAGGAGGCCATTTGTGAATGGACATTTTATGGTTACACAATCACATTGCTATAATCTTTTTATATGGACTATAAACTGAAGGACTTATGAATAAATGGTTGTGGAAGGATTCATCTGAGTTTCCATTATTTCTTATGGGGAAATTCTCTTTAATATACGAGTGCTTTGGATTACAAGCATGTTTCCGAAATGAACCCAAATGTATCAAAGGGCTACCTCCCCTTCCTCTGTTCACATAGGGCTGTATGGGGTTTCAGAGTGTGGGTCTGAAGTCAAACTACCTCTGCTGTCTTTTTAGAGAACCCATGTTCTGCACCCCTGTATTAAATGTTCAATTTTTAAATTGATATTATTTATAAATTATAAAATGGATAGAATAAACAATACAATTAAATGAACTCTTGATACTATATTTCCACAACACTTGTGACGTGAAATATGAACAATGCTTATCCCTAGTGTGTACTTGTCTCAGTTAAGAGCACTAAGTGTCATTTCTGTCTGCTGCTTCATTCCTCTGCTATCAATATGAATCACTTCTGACATGTTTTCCTGACACAAAGGTGACAGGAGAGGGAGCTCCATGAGATTATCCAGTTGCCGACCGCCCGCCGTGGATTGACAGCGGTAACATGGTTCGATATCACAGTCACCTGATGGCGGCTGCGAGATCATGGATCATGAGCGCACGCGCGCCGCTGGAGGCGCACTTGCACCCTCACTGTGTAGAGGGGGAGCCAGGGAGCGGGTAGGGTGGACTTGATGTCCACCAGCTACCCACCATCGCTCCCCCGCAGTGACAGAACGGGGATCTGTGTGTGTGTAAACAACAGATCTCTGTTCTGACAGGGGAGAAGGAGAGTGATCACATGCTTCCTGTATATGGGAGCAGCAATCACTCTCCTCTGAAAGCACGCAGCCCAGCCCCCACACAGTTAGTAACACATCCCAGAGAACACAGTTAACCCTTTGATCGCCCCCTAGTGTTAACCCCATTCCCTGCCAGTGACATTTACACAGTAATCAGTGCATTTTCATAACACTGATCACTTTATCAATGCCAATGGTCCCAAAAAAGTGAAAAGTGTCCGACATGTCTGCCGAAATGTCACAGTACCACTAAAAATTGCAGATTGCCACCATTACTTGTAAAAAATGTAAAAAAATTAAAAACCTCATAAATTAATTCTCATCGTTTGTAAATGCGGCAACTTTTGCACAAACCAATCAGTATACGCCGATTGCAATTTTTTTTTACCGAAAATATGAGGAAATATATATATATCGGCCAAAACTGAAGAACAAATTTGTTTTTTTTTGGGATATGTTTAGCAAAAAGCAAGAAATATTGGTTTTTTTTTCAAAATTGTCGCTTTTTATTTGTTTATAGTGGTGATCAGAAGTGACGCAGAGGTGATCAAATACCACCAAAAGAAAGCTCTATTTGTGGGGAAAAAAGGACGCAAATTTTGTTTGGGTACAACATTGCAAAACTGCGCAATTGTCAGTTAAAGCGGCGCAGTGCTGAATCGCAAAAAGTGCTCTGGTCATAAAGGGGAAAATCCTTCCGGGGCTGACGTGGTTAACAGCCTCAGCTCTGTTCCTGTTTGCTGTGTGTGGGGAGGGGTGTGTCCCTTCCCTCCAACCAGCTTTCAGACCTCTCCTCATTGACCTCTGCAGAGTGTAACTTCAGCTCTCCACCCACTTTTTCTGACAGCTCAGACAAGCTTTATAAATTCCGCACTCAACCTATGTAGTAGGATTTAATTAATCTCTGTGTATCACCTGAGGCTAGTCAATTCACTCGACATATGTAGGGGTTTACATGTAATCTGTATCTGCCAAAATCCATGGTGACATGACACACCCTGTCCCAAGTCTTCTCTCTTTCCTTTGACACAGTGGGGCAGCTCTTTTTTCAGTTTCCCACAGCACTTCATGGTGATGTGAATGCTTCATATTGGTAATTTGAACCATTTTTTCCCATTGATTGATATGTCCATTATTGGGGTTCTCACTGGTCCTAAATACTCCAGCTGCAGTGTGATGATATCACAATGTAGTGGTGGTCAAGATCAAGGTGTGGGCTATTTTTTTTTTTTTAATACCTTCCTCTTTTTGGGTATTTCTTGGCTTTTGATTTAATGTTTTTAAAGTGACCCCCCCCCCATTTGAAAAACGCTAACACTATAAGAAAAAAACACTGTAGCTAAACTATTACAGTTACATACGTATGCATCCTTTTATTTATGGCCTGTGATCTATTTTCCCTGAAATTGTTTCTTACACCCCCCCCCCCCCCCCTTCCATTTGTTTGGAACAAGCAGAGCATGTTAGTTGTAGTAATATGCATTCTGCTCCATCTCAGGAGTGAGCAAAAGAGGGTGGTATGTTCCCGCATAGAATGTGACTATGGAGAATAAGCAAAGCCACCCTCTAACAGGAAGTCACATTACAGCGGCATAAAAAAGGAATTTGGAGGCGATAGAGACCAATAGAAAGTACCTTTCTCTGTTAGGAATACATACTTAAATAGATTTGTTTTTCCTTTAAACCGATTTAGAGTCATTTTGAATTATCTGCAGATAAAACAACAATGTAGGTTTAAAAAAAAATAAAAAATCATTGTGAATTAAGCGAAAGGCACAAGGTATAACCAAAGCCAAAAATGTTTATTTTAGATTAGGATAACGTGTGTAGGGAGGGGGTTAGAACCACTGTCAGATTTTTATTGCTGTTTGTGTCCTCATTAAAAAGAATTACTTCACCAATTGCCCCAATTATCAATGCCACTGAAGATTAAAGTGAGCCTAAATTGGAAATTGTGAGCTGTCACCATAACAGGAATAGAGGGATAACTTCCAATTGGAATACCGTTCCTGTGACAACTGTCTAACGATAAGACAGGAGTCCCAATCTGCCTGAGTTATCCTGCCAGGAAGCTGTCAATGCTGATAGCCAATCATAGGTGGCAGTCAGCCAATGTATACCCGTGGCTGTGTGGATTGCCTCCTCTGCTTATGATTGGCTGTTGGCTTTGACAGCTCCCTGGTGGCATAACTCAGGCAGGTTCAAACTCACACCTGAGCTTATCCCTATTTTCTAACAGGCGATATCCCTCACATTGGGTAGATATCCTCTTATCACTTGTAGAGTATGCAGGACAGGAATTGAAGGTAAATCTCTCTAATTGGGTACAGATCTTTTTTAAAAAGCAGCAGTTTTAACCCATCAAAATGAAAAAAATATATATTAGCTTTAGATATAAGGTCAAATGTGTTACCGTATAAAATGATTACTGGGAGAACATTACACTATACAAAATTGTTTTATTTATCTTTATTAAAGGCAAAACTTATTTTACCAGTAGCATTCTAGCAAATTTACTATCCAGAGCAGAGAGGCTGGTTTCCACTTAGTCTCATCAAATACAGTAGTTCATAGATCGCCCTGTGACAAGGTCTCGTTATACAAGCAGCTTTGTAAAAAAAGCGTCTAAACCAAATGTTAGCAAACCTAACACAACAGTGCTATTCTTTGTGACATCTCATATCTGTCTGCTTTCCAAGTGGCTGCACTATTATACCATGTTGTTTGTCAATTCACTGGACTAATTAGGTGGCTGAGTGAAGACTCGAGTCCCTCCACAACAGCTGTGCAACTCAATTTTTGATGTACACCGTAGCCCATATTTCTTGTTTATTTTCTTGCTAGGGTCTATGCAATGAAGATATGACATGATCACAGATGAGAAGTTTAGGGAGTCACTTACCACCAAACTTTTATTTAGCTGCTTATACACTGTACGATCTGGTTTTATATATATATATATTTCAAGTCTTTACCATTTCATTTTGATCCTACCATAACTATGTAATATGAGGATGCACCTAAACAATTAATTGCATACAAATCAAATCAGACAGGCATTTGCACTGTATAATGTATGGCAGATCTAAAGGGACATGGTATAACTGTATGGTTTATGGTCATCTTACTCTCAAGAGCAGCAGATCAGCTTAAATAGAACAGGCTGTAGTTGGTTTTATATATGTATAAACATTCTAAATCTGGCACCCCCATTGCAGTTTGGCTGGTCAAGCAGGGACCGGTCACATTGCAATCATTGTTCGGGCTCCCCTACTCAACAGCAAATGGACATGTTGCAAAATTTTCCATCGATTGGTTCGATTAGGTAGATGCATATTTGTACAGTTGATTGTACTTGAATTGTATGGTTAGATTGTAATATGTAGGTTGGCCCTTGAATTGGTCCTGTCTCTACATAAAAAAAAATCCATAAGACTCCCAAAAAAGAAGATTAGTAATATCTACATATCCAGAAGGAGGTGACGGCAATCTTGGCACTTTTGCAGAACTGCAGGCTCTGCTGGTTTCTGGCACTTCTAGTTGTGCAATGCTTGCTGTGGTTCCAAGTCCTCATCCCACTACGAGATCCCAGTACTGTATACCGCAGCACATTTTCCTGAAGGAAATAGTTTGTTTGAACCAGCTTGGTCCAAACTAACAATTTAAAGCTCACTAAAACAAGGTGTTAAAGGGATTGTACAGCCTAGCGTTTTTTCACCTTTCGTCTGCATTCTATCCAATAAGGTGAAAAACCTTTTCTCAGTAGTGAACCCCTTACCTGAGACGGTTTGTTCCAGCAGTGGCTACGAGCAATCTGCTCCAGCCGGTGTCTCGGGCCCTCATTGGCTGGATTGATAGTAAGGGAACCATTGGCTCCCACTGCTGACAATCAAGTCCAGTGACGCGGGGGCCAAGTCCCACTGTTTGTGTGAATACACGCAAACAGCAGGACACGGGAGCGCGCCCGCACGGGTGACCCAAGGGAAGCTTTCCCTGACGGGTCACTCAATATGGAGGAGGACCCAGGAGCACCAGTGGAGGACCCCAGAAAACGAGTTTTGGGGCCACTCTGTGCAAAACCACTGCACAGAGGAAGGTAAGTATGGCATGCTTGTTATTTTAAAGGAAAAAAAAATTAAGCTTTACAATCAATTTAAGCTTTTAAGCTAGAAAAGATGGTAAATGTGTTATAAGGAGGCCTGTTGAATAATAATAATACAAATGTACAATTAAATGTTCAGATTCTAGCATAAGACAAATCATGACTGGTTCTCTTTAAAGGCTAAGGTCACCTTTTTCACTAAAGTACACAATGCTGTCTATAGGCCCCAGTGTGTTAAAAGCACTGTGCAGTTTTAATACCTTACCCGTGACCAACATCCCCAAAGCCTGCCACAAAAACTCCCTGAAGTGATCAGCCTTGTCCTGCCCTCATTATGTAATAGGTCCAAACATTGAATGTTTACTTCCTGCACCACAGAAGTGAGGCAACTTTTGCACTTCAAACCTGTGCATATGCAGTGTGCTTTCCATCACCCTCAGCCATTGCTGTTTTGGGTAGGGAAATCGCAATGAACATGAGCAGGTCTGGACGCCGAGGCAAGCTGGATTATGTGACGCTGGGAATGAGACTGTAAACAGGTGCCGTCAACTTTCTCCACTGCATGTAGCAAGGGGAATCAAGGGGAACATGGTTCCTCTATGGTTCCCAGCATCACTGGGGAAGCTATCTGATTAGATGCTGCTGCCCCATGTGACTCTGGCAGACATCTTGGGTCAGGCAGAGCCTAGTTAAGGCCCTGGATCCCAGGCTTGGCACGCATTTCATGTGTGGGTAATGTAGGGACAGCTTACCTCTCTGACAGGGAGAGGTTCCTGGTGAGTGTGGAAAGGATAGGGACATGCCATCCTACCTGGAGACCTCCGCACTTGGGTCCAGACCAGCCAGGCCACATTCTGTTGTGCCGACTGAGACTGAGACCTTTTCTGCTACACGTTGCTGGCATTTGCCATGAGTTTTCCCAGTCGGGTGCCTTCCCACCAGCTATCTTGTGAATTAGTGATTTCTGCATTAATACAAGTTCTGTTCTCTGCAACCGGAGTCTGTGTAATTACTGCCACCGCACCACGCTCCACCTCCCCATAAGAATCTAATGTTTGGAGCCTTCAGAAGGCAGACCACTGTTGATCACTTCATTGGGAGTTTTTGTGGCAGGAATTGGATTACCTGCTAGTAGCACTGTGGTCCTTGGACCAGAGGGTTGTAGTTCCGGTGTCCACCAGTGGCTGTCTCCCAGCAGCTAGGTGATTCCAGAATTCAGTCTTCATCTGATGCTGGCTGCTGGGAAGGAATTTAGTCTACTTCTCTACTGTTCCCTCTTGCACTGAAACAAGGGACTGAATAGGGCACGGGATGAACCAGCAAGTGGTATTTGGCTAGCAGTTAAAACACTGAAGTTTTGCCTGTTAGCCAAATACCACTTGCTGGTTTATCCCGCATCTTTTTCCTGCCTGATCCTGCTCCCACCCCAGAACCTATATCCAGTACCCTGCTGCCTCTTATCTGCTCCCGTCCTGTTTCCCTTTCCTGGCTATTCCTTGCATCCGCAGTTTTACCCTGTTCCGTGTTCCCCATTTTGTAAATATTGTATAATCGTTAGTTTGCTAGTGAGGTTTTCTGTATCTTAGTTAATTTGTTAGTGAGGGTTTATATATAGCAGTGATGGCGAACCTTGGCACCCCAGATGTTTTGGAACTACATTTCCCATGATGCTCAACTACACTGCAGAGTGATTGAGCATCATGGTAAATTTAGTTCCAAAACATCTGGGGTGCCACGGTTCGCCATCACTGACATAAATCTTCATGTTTCCTGTGTATTCTGTTTGCTGTTGTATGGATGTGCTTGGTTTTACTATTAATACACTTACTTTATTATATCCAGTCTGGTTCCAGTTTCCTGAGTGCAGCTACAAAGATCTGGTCATCCCTGCTGCTGGATGCCTTCTTTCAGTATCCCTGACACCCAGCCTTGTCCAAAAGAGTTTAAGACCAGAATATACGGAGAGCATGCCATTCGATTCTCCACATCTCCAACACAAACAAGAGGTTTGCAGTTAGAATTTGTGAAGAGCCACAAGCAACTTGTATTAGCTCATCAAGCTCTTATAGCCTGATTAGTAATTTTTTTTTTTTATGCAAAAGTGCACTTATACTTTAAGGAAGAATTAATTACATCCGAACATGTATGGAAAACATGAATAATAAGTGCAACGTTTTTTTTTGGGCTCATTATGAGCTCACTCATATGTATTAGAATAGCATGAGAAACTTGCATAGGATGTGACGTATACAGCAAAATATCTATACCTACGATGTGAAGGGACAGAAGTATTTTGTCAAAAAATAAGCATCCTATTCTTCCAAGAACTGAATAATAAAATCCTATTCCATAAGCTGCATACTGTATACACCTGAGCTAACCCATATCTGACAAATAGCAGGTCTTAAGCTAAAAACTGCACACACTCTTGCTTTTCTTTGTCCCTCCCTAATAAAAGTTTGCAACATGCATAAGGGCCATGTTTCCATGGTATTGCCAGCTTAAAATGTGTTTCTCTAAGCCCTCCTGCTGCATGTAAAATGTACCAAAATGCAAATCTTGCAAACCTGTGATTTATGTGCTCTTTGAACTCACCTATTTTCCTTTCCACAATCTACTTTTTCTTTGTGTTTATTTTCCTAGCAAAAAGTCCCACTCACCCACCTAATGATTACTTGTGCATGGTGTTATTTACGAAGGAAGTAAACAGAAACAGCAAATGCTAGGTATAGTGGTTTTTGTTTTTAGGAATATCTAGCAAATTACATTGGTGAGGCTCAGCCTCTGAACCAATTATTTAGGAACAGTGGTTTTACAAGTCTTTGTATAATGGAAACCCCGCTGTGTTTAAACATGATGCTGTTCTCTTGTGCTTCGTATACCCTTTGCATTTCAGTAGTGATTAGGAGACTGTGGCACTGTGGTCCATGCAGTGTGCTGTTCAGCCAGAGCAGGGACAGCCGGGGGCATACATAAAAGATCAAAACTACTGTGCTTGCCCATACCAGCACATTTGCCACTAAGGGTTTTGGATGAAAATAATCCAAACTAACCCCTGCCGCTAAATAATAAGTGATATGTCGGAGCGGACAGACAAGATTAAAATTTTACCCTTAACAGCGTTCAGTATTGGGATGTTTGTGTAGATGAAAACAACAGATCATTATAAATGCAACAGCTGACATTGGAAAGTAAATAATAAATAACCCAAATGTATTTCTAAAATATACATATATTCAGCTCTCTAATAAAAATAATAATAATTAAAATAACATGGCCGTATTAATCAACAATGAGGCACAACCATACCATGCTGAAACCAATAGCAAGTAATCACCTTCAATCTGTTTAAAGTATATCTAAACCCAAACCTTTTTTTCTTTTAAAATGAGTTGAGAAGGATTAGAACCTCTGTCAAATTCTAACTGACTATATTTCCCCTGGTGACCATTGCCATTGGGGAAGAAAGTGACAGTATATCCAACCTTTAAGGCTGATCTTCAGGCACAAAGCAAATATACAGTCAGGTACATAAATATTGGGACATCGACACAATTCTAATCTTTTTGGCTCTATACACCACCACGATGGATTTGAAATAAAACGAACAAGATGTGCTTTAACTCCAAAGAGCTGTCACTATCAGTGAAGCAAGCCATCATTAGGCTGAAAAAACAAAACAAACCCATCAGAGAGATAGCAAAAACATTAGGTGTGGCCAAATCAACTGTTTGGAACATCCTTAAAAAGAAAGAATGCACCGGTGAGCTCAGCAACACCAAAAAACTCAAAAGACCACGGAAAACAACTGTGGTGGATGACCGAAGAGTTCTTTCCCTGGTGAAGAAAACAACCTTCACAACAGTTGGCCAGATCAAGAACAATCTCCAGGAGGTAGGTGTATGTGTGTCAAAGTCAACAATCAAGAGAAGACTTCACCAGAGTGAATACAGAGGGTTCACCACAAGATGTAAACCATTGGTGAGCCTCAAAAACAGGAAGGCCGGATTAGAGTTTGCCAAACAACATCTAAAAAAGCCTTCACAGTTTTGGAACAACATCCTATGGACAGATGAGACGAAGATCAACTTGTACCAGAGTGATGGGAAGAGAAGAGTATGGAGAAGGAAAGGAACTGCTCCTGATCCAAAGCATACCACCTCATCAGTGAAGCATGGTGGTGGTAGTGTCATGGCGTGGGCATGTATGGCTGCCAATGGAACTGGTTCTCTTGTATTTATAGATGATGCAACTGCTGCAAAAGCAGAAGGATGAATTCTGAAGTGTTTTGGGCAATATTATCTGCTCATATTCAGCCAACTCATTGGACGGCGCTTCACAGTGCAGATGGACAATGACCCGAAGCAACCAAAGAGCTTTTTAAGGGAAAGAAGTGGAATGTTATGCAATGGCCAAGTCAATCACCTGACCTGAATCCGATTGAGCATGCATTTCACTTGCTGAAGACAAAACTGAAGGCAAAATGCCTCAAGAACAAGCAGGAACTGAAGTCAGTTGCAGTAGAGGCCTGGCAGAGCATCACCAGGGATGAAACCCAACGTCTGGTGATGTCTATGCGTTCCAGACTTCAGGCTGTATTTGACTGAAAAGGATTTGCAACCAAGTATTAAAAAGCGAAAGTTTGATTTATGATTGTTAATTTGTACCATTACTTTTTGGTCCCTTAAAAAGTGGGAGGCACATATACAAACGGTTGTAATTCCTACACTGTTCACCTGATTTGGATGTAAATACCCTCAAATTAAAGCTGAACGCCTGCAGTTAAAACACATCTTGTTTATTTAATTTCAAATCCATTGTGGTGGTGTATAGAGCCAAAAAGATTAGAATTGTGTTGATGTCCCAATATTTATGGACCTGACTGTACCTCCAGAGATCCATCTCTCTCTACAGAGGCTGCCCCAGAAGTAATTTTTAATTTACAGTGTTTGTACAGCAAGATATTCTTTTTTTCTGCTGTGTGATGTTGTAACAGAATAAGTAATCAGCTGAATGATCAGACAGGGAGTAACTGTATATTGCAGTTTACTAAACAGGTGCAAAGTTAGAATCAATAAGGTAAAACAGGCTATGGATAGCAAAGAGCTTGAACACACTGCAGAATGTTGAAAACAACAACTTATGAAAGCTGGGCAAACATGGTAGCTATAGCTCTATGGCTCAATCAGGGTAATTTGGATGTATAGCATACTATTAATGAGGCTCTATAACAACAGAGGGTCATGTTGAGAATCACTACTTCAGTAAAACTATTTAAAACACAAACACCTACTTGTGAGTATCCTCAAAGACAGCATCCCTTACAGTAAAGGCCAAGGTACCTCTGTTAAAACCCCGCTGAAATGAGAGTACTCTGATAGCAATTGGGGAGGGGCTTTTGGAAAAGCTTTGTACTATTAGGCACTGGTCCGACTGAGCACATGCCAGTTCTGTCAGTGGAGGGCCTCTCATCTGGCTGCAGACCACTTGCCCAGCTACCACTGCCTCATCTGGTGTGGCCTATCTGAGTTGCTGAGGGAGGGAGGGAGGCAGATAAACGTATCTTTCCCGAATGTGTCCAGAAACTCAGGGTGGGAAAAGGGGCTGTGCTTGCATCTGAGCATGGTAAGTAAATTAGAGCAACACTACTTATAGATGAAAGATACATCTTTTTTATACATGTTTTTATTATTTTTTGAGGTCATCTAAGCATTTTAGTGCATTGGCAAATACTTTTACTGGCAATTGTTTTCAAAAATCAAGAGAGTATTTTTAGTGCAGGAAAACATCCTTACTGGCCATTTTTACTTTACCAGTAGAGATGGGCCAAACACCCCCCGGTTCAGTTTGCGCCAGAACTTTGGAACACCACAAAAGTTCAGAGCTGAACAACGAACCCCACTGAAGTCTATGGGACCTAAACTGGAAAAATCAAAAGTGTCCATTTTAAAGGCTTATACGCAAGTTATTGGGCATACAAAGGGCATAGGGGTCCGGGTAGTGCCCTGTAAAAAAAGTTAATTTTGAAATGAGCAGTGATTTACTGATGCTTAAAGTGAAACAATAAAAATTAAAAATTAATTTAAATATAGTGCCTGGGGGGTGCCCTTAGTCTGCCTGTAAAGTGGTGCATCTGTGCCATGTATAGAACCTACTGCAGCAAAAATTACATTTATAAAGCCAAAAAGAATGACATTTTCCCTGCAAGCGTTCTTTATTTTATAAACAATGGCTTGGGGAGCCAGTCTGTATGATGAGGCTACAATTAAGTGCACTCAGAACAAGATTTTTTTGGATTAATTCTGGTGTCTGTTTCACAGACTTTGGATAGAAGTAACAGGTGTGGAAAAATTGGTCTTTAGGTGTCAGAGGTGCCTTCACACACCGTAACGCTGCAGCTTCTTTACCGTCCAGTTAGTTGCCCAGCTTGCTATTTTTAAGGTTAGTGTTGCCAAGGCTCATTAGTGGAGGGTGCTCCTAAGCAGAGGCTAGTCAAACAGAAGAGGCAGTGGGTTCATGATTGATAACATTTTGGTAAGTTTACCTACTAGTTTATTTGTCCTACTAAGCAATGGAAGGTGGAATTAGGAAAGAATGCAAATAATTTAAAATTACCCTCAGTTCAGCTAAAAAAAATCCAAATCGCTCCACGCACTAGCCTTATCATTTAGGCAAGAATATCATTAATATAACATCTTCTGAATGGTCTGTAATGTACACAAAGGACCACTAATTGAAAATGTAGTTGTGGTCCACCTGCCCGCCGCCCTCAATCACACGATTTCCACACACCCAGAGTCACTGAACAGGCCGGTACTTTATTTTTTTGTTGCTTTATTTAGGGGTTAAATTTGGATGGGGATAGGGATGACTGTGGGATGCCCAGTCCCAGTGGGATGCTAGCTGGACCTCCGGACCACCCTTTGAGTGTAAGGGACACAGACTCCCTTTTGTGAAGCCATGTACCCTCATTTGTGTTGCTAAGTACGTTGGTGCTAGCTGGGTACTGGATGAACTACAACTCCCAGCCCATTGGTTTTCCAGTCCCCTCTGGTCTGCCTCACTGTCCAGTGGCCCTCCTTCCCCTGACCGGCTTCTCTGGCTACTCCAGACTGTCCACACTCCACTTCCAGCCTGCTCCAGCCTTCTCATTCTCACTCCCAGGGGCTGCCACTCACCGACAACAGTGGATCCTTTAAAGAGTCTCTTAAATTAGTCTCTATGCTGCTCCCTTGTGCTACTCCAGGATGACGACTCCTCACCTGGCCTCCAGTTCACCCCCCAGACTGGGGGCTCCCACCCGGGTGAGGCCTCCACAGCACCTGTACTACATTTTCCTTCTCTTCCACCCAAACTCTCCTCCTCCCTGCTGACAGATCACTGTATTTAAAGAGGCCTGCCCCCTTACCATGCAGACTGTGGATTGGTCAGGCTCCTTGTCATACATCAGAAGGTGACACCTGCTCATCCATCCCCTTTTCCAGAGCTTTCCAGCTCAAAAAGGGAGGGGTATCCACAGGGTGTTCCTTCCTGCAATCTCCAGCCCTCCCTGAGCCACTCCCCAACCCAAATCAAAACAATCAGGCCTGCACTTACTGTCAGGCCTGACTAGATTTTACCTCTCCTAACAAAATCCACTAGAAAAACACACCTATCACTATGGGGTAGCTACACAAACAGAGAAGGGAAAATTAAGAAATAAGAGGAATAAATTAAATTTGATCATTTTGCACCAGGCTTAATCAATGAATGACATTTGTTGGCAAAATAAAGACATTCAGTATGTTAACAGAAAAAACTATTGAGCACCACTATGTGAAAAAAAATCCTCCAATCTTCTCCTGTATTCTGATCATTAGACATATTATGTCATTAAATGACTGGAGCAATAGCAAAGATAAGAGGACGTATGAACAATTCTCGTACGACAAAGGCTTTTTTTTTTGGTTGTTTATTATTTCTGATCATGTGCAGTCTTTTGTACCTGATTTTTCTGTTACGAAAATTGTACTAAAACAGTACACATTAAATGAAAACTGTTAGTTCTGTTCCTGTATGTGAAAAATGTTGCCATTTGTCCTTTCGGAAATTTTTGTTCTGAAGGTCGAAATTGGCTGTTGAAAGTTGTGAACACACTATCAGAAAATCATACGATTGTTCCTCAGATATAATGTTTGCCTGATTTTCTTATAGTGTGTATGAGCCTTTACTTGATAAGGACCTAGGCTGCAGAGAATAGATAAAGGGGCCCAGCGGAGCATTCTCTAGTTTTCTGAGTAGTCCCCCGGACTGGTGGGCCCAGAGCAGCAGTTTCTTTTATGTTGTACATCTATTGTTAATGTGATCCTGATTGCAACATGACATTTTGTTGACAGCTGTAAGGACAGTCAAAATAATGGAGTAGATGAAATGAGAACACATAGCTGCAGGAACAGATTTTGTTTTTAAAAAGGCATCATAAAAAGGTAGAAACGAACAGTTGAAGCTGGAAAAGCAGCTAAAGGAGGGAGACACAAACTCAGAAACACTGGAATTAGAGGCAAGGTGGCATAAAAAATGGAAAGTAGAGATGGAAAAAAGCAGTCAATACAAGTGGAGCTCAGACATTGGATTTGGATGTCACCATGGTGTCTGAGCTTTCTCTCAGAAAACAAATCTAAGCTTTCCATCACTATTCCCTCAATACATAGAAAACCCTTATTCCGCACAAACATAACACCTTGACTGATCTGAGGCTGCGGTTTGTTAATTTAGCTAACTGTTGCTTTGAAGGATAGACTTGAATATTTTATTAGTTAAATTTAAGTTCACAAAGTCTCTGGATTACACACTAAGTAGAACTTAATATGTGTGTGTTGGGAGTGAGGGTGCAAGCTTATTTACACATTCTGGCAAACTTCTACCTTGGCTTTTCCTGTTTCGCTGAATCTGTGCTCTCCCTTGCTCTACAGCCGCCAGTGCCTTCTCAATAGGAGCTTCTTCCGCTGGTGGCAATTCCTTCTTAGTCCATAGTGCTGCCATTGGTGATCTAATTCCCATATATTTCTCTTTGAATTAACATTTTAAGACATTTAGAAAATGTAAGTGCTTTTATCCTATTACCACAATCAAAACAAAAAGAATTACGGCAACTTCTGTCCCATAGCCAAAACAGGAAGTGAGAGGAAATCCCTGCCAATTAAAAGAAGTAAATCAGGCCCGATTATTCTGGGTCTTTCCATATTTAGGTTTCTATGCATTACTGTAGAAAAACGGATCCAAAAAGGCAGAGACTCCTCCAAATTGGCTATTATATTTTTACATTCATGAAATACCTCATGCCTGGGCCACAAATTTACCTCATCCAATTATTTATTTATTTAGTGAATTGACTTTAACACTGTTTTATGAGTTATTTACCTAATGTTTTTGGTTTGTGAGGTAAATAACTCATGAGGTGATAGTGAAATGATATTTTCAGCATTTCATGAGATAATAGGAGAAAATGTGTCACTCACATCATTCAATTATCTCATGAGATCTTCTTTAGTGAATTGAGCCCATTGCTTGTTATGGTTCAGTTGGTCAAAAACCAATGACACTGTGTGGTTAGGCCACCTGCTTCCTAGCAACCAAAGACACTGTGTTGCCTGGCCGCCAGCTTCCTAGCAACCAATGACCAGGGGAAGTGTGACAAAAATGGCAAGCTCAGGCGAAAATCATCCTTAGCATGACTTAATGACTTAGGCCTTATGTACACTGCTGCTGGTAAATGGATGTTTAGGAGCAGTTGGGCATTTTTTTTTCAGCTGCCCCTGAACTCTCCTCTATGTTATCTTATTAGTACATGTACACAGGGTAATTTATAGAAGTTTCCAGGCATTTGAGTTTAGAAGCATTTCTTGGAAAGCAAAAAAATGCATTCGGGAAGGATGTTCAGATGCATTTGAAAAGCCAAATGCCTGAAACAGCTTGTAAACGTGCCTAAACGCGGTAACTCGCATCTTGGGGCTTTTCGTTTACAGACATTTTTCCTTTTTAAAAAAACACTTCTAGATGCCCTAAGACGAAGTGTTTTGACACGAAACGCGTCGGGCCCTGCTGACCCTGGATCGCTGTTTTTACCATTGATCTTTTACCTGTCTATAAGCTTATAGAAATTTTATATAATAAAAGCCATACCTCTTGATTGAGGCTTTTTTACGCGATGGGAGTCCCTTGTTATTTTATTTTCATCTGAACACCACTTTGACCACTGGACCACCTGAATCACTGGGAGTATCCGGAGGCAGTCGAACATCTCCACGAACAAGACGGACGAAGGACCAAGCGACGTCCCAGCCCCTCCTCACCTCCCCCCTTGGAGGTCCACGCAGGTGCCCCTGGAGGAAGAGGACAGTGTGACGCGCCCTGGACACCACCCGGACACAATATTTACATAAGGCGTGAATATTGCACCTTTCTGGTAAGCCTCCAATCCGGAGGGGATCATCCCAACCTCCAACGGATTTCTCTTACCTTTCTCACTACCCCTGGAGAAACATATTTATTGATCCACAATCAGCACAAGATTGCACTTTAATTTTTAGACTGTACAACAACGTTTTCTCTATATTCTGGACATTGTATTTTTCCTTGGATTTGTTTGCACGTTTGTCAGACTTATGGTCACAATTTCAGATTTTAAGGTTTTTTCACATTATTGTGTCTTGCCACACCAGTGTGACCTACTATTGACCACTGGAGGAAGGTTCACATCCCTCCACTGGCCATACACCCTCCCCCTTTTCTTAGTTATTTATTATTGTTCTTGTCCACATTGGATAAAATATAGATTCAAGTCGGTACATTTGTGATACACCCCTGGTGGACATCCAGGGACATACACACTCACCTGAGCTACTATACTCTCAAACTCAACACGATTTCAGTTCTCATTTCTAATATATAAGTCTCCTTCACTAAAGAGGGTTATATCTATACTTTTAAGGTTGAGCGCTATAATCTTTACTTTTATTACTTTTTGATATTGTTTGGTCAGTGTATGGCTGCTCACCTTACCAAATAGTACTGAGTGTTTAGCGCGGTCTGTCCTAAAATACCACTTCTAGATGCAAATGTGGCTAAACGCGGCAGTCAAACGCGGCTGAACTGAAGTTTTTAAATGTCAGTTTCTAGCTGTCAAGTTGAGCCATTCAGGGGAGGTTGAAAAACGTCCTGTGTACATGTAGCCTTAGTGTTGGGTGTTATGTTGTATGTGGATTGGACCTGCACTTGGAGAATGATTAGTCTGACATTCAGATTATTCTGGAGTGGGGTTTCACTGTTGTTTTCTACTCTTTAGCACCTGGTACATGTTGGTGGAGAACACTCCATCTACTGCAGGCATTATTAGAAAAAAAAATGCTGGTAAAGAGGAAAAGGGAGTTTTTTTAGCAGAAGGGATGCAGGCAGCAGTTATTAAAAATTTGATATCTAGTATTTAGGGATATGGATTTTGCTCAGGGGATCACCAAACTATGCATGTAGGTAGTCCCAGCATGCATTTATCCTGGTGACCATTGACATTGAGACAGAAAATATGGAAAAATGAATACATTCTATGGCTGTCTGTTTCACTATGGCCAGAATTATATTTTAAAATGTGTACGCAAAGCAAAAACTTGGCAGGCTTCTTGTCTGTGTCCCTTTACAGAGGTTCTCCTTCACTTCTTGTTTCAGAAAAATAGCAACAAGTGAGAAGAGACCTCATCAAAACAAGGGGGTATCCTCACTCAGTTTTCACTATAACTAGTGTCCCCACCTGAAGATTTCCCCTCACTTTCTGCTCCTATGACCCCTCAAAACTTTTGGACCAATACCTTTGGACACCAGAAAAAAAAGTGAAGCCTAATATCTACAGTAGAGAGCAACAGAAACATGACAAATGTTCTGATGCTTCCACGCTTGAAAATATAGTTTTAGTTCTAAACACTATGTTTTATTATATATATATATATATATATATATATATATATATACAGTCCTGCTCACCATTATTGGCACCCATGAAGTTTATGTACATATTGTGGAATATCTACTGAAGGAAATGTATCAAATTAACCAACATATTACTACAGATAGCTTGTGTTTGACAAAAAACTGTAAATGATAAATAACATTTAAAAAGATAAACATTATGAGGAAAACAGAGAAAACCATAATGCTTGCCTTGTCAGTGGTATTGGCACCCTTTGCTGCAAATCAGTATGGAAACCCAATTTGGCTCACCTGTTGCAGATCTCAAATGAGGATCACCTGTGATGAATTGCCTCCACCCATGTGACCCAAATTAGCCGATAAATGAACATTTTGGTTTTATAAAAAGCCACCTGTTATTCCCTCTTCATGTGTGACAATGGTAAAGACAAAGGAGCTGTCTGACGACACCAGAAATGCTATTATTTGCAAGCACAAGACCTCCAAAGGGT
>BLSH010435886.1:2171962-2190189 GCA_018402905.1 Glandirana rugosa
ACCACTTGAGGTACGGGTTCTCCCTATATCTCTTTGTCTATACACCTCGCATGCTTCATATAAAGTCCCAACCTCCAGCCTTGTTTACCATTTTATTCTATCTTTTCATGTGACAACACTCAAGAAATGACACTTTGCTACAATGTAAAGTAGTGAGTGTACATCTTGTATAACAGTGTAAATTTGCTGTCCCCTCAAAATAACTCAACGCACAGCCATTAATGTCCAAGCTGCTGGCGACAAAAGTGAGTACACCCCTAAGTGAAAATGTCCAAATGGTCCCAAAGTGTCAATATTTTGTGTGGCCACCATTATTTTCTAGCACTGCCTTAACCCTCTTGGGCATGGAGTTCACCAGAGCTTCACAGGTTACGACTGGAGTCCTCTTCTACTCCTCCATGATGACATCACAGAGATGGTGAAAGTTAGAGACCTTGCGCTCCTCCACATTCCATTTGAGGATGCCCCACAGATGCTCAATAGGGTTTAGGTCTGGAGACATGCTTGGCCAGTCCATCACCTTTACCCTCAGCTTCTTTAGCAAGGCAGTGGTTGTCTTGGAGGTGTATTTGGAGTTGTTATCATGTTGGAATACTACCCTGCAGATCAATCTCCAAAGGGAGGGGATCATGCTTTGCTTTAGTATGTCACAGTACATGTTGGCATTCATGGTTCCCTCACGGAACTGTACCTCCCCAGTGCCGGCAGCACTCATGCAACTCCAGACCATGACACTCCCACCTCCATGCTTGACTGTAGAGACACACTTGTCTTTGTACTCCTCACCTGGTTGCAGCCATACACTCTTGACACCATCTGAACCAAATAAGTTTATCTTGGTCTCAGACCACAGGACATGCTTCCAGTAATCCATGTCCTTAATCTGCTTGTCTTCAGCAAACTGCTTGTGGGCTTTCTTGTGCATCACTTTTAGAAAAGGCTTCCTTCTGGGACAACAGCCATGCAGACCAATTTGATGCAATGTGTGGGGTATGGTCTGAGCACTGGCAACCTCTGGATATGACGCTGAGCATGTGCACTCAACAGCTTTGGTCGATCACAGCGAAGCTTGTTCTGAGTGGAACCTGTCCTGTTAAACCGCTGTATGGTCTTGACCACCGTGCTTCAGCTCAGTTTCAGAGCCTTGGCAATCTTCTTATAGCTTAGACCATCTTTATGCAGAGCAACAATTCTTTTTTCAGATCCTCAGAGTTATCTGCCATGAGGTGCCATGTTGAACTTCCAGATACCAGTATGATACAGTGAGAGCAATAACACCAAATTTAACACACCTGCTCCCCATTAACACCTGAGCCCTTGTAACACTAACGAGTCACATGACACCGGGGAGTGAAAATCGCTAATTGAGGGGTGTACTCACTTTTGTGAGATACTCTAACAATCTTGGGACTTCTATCAGTGTTAAAAGCTTGTAGGATGAGTTTTCTGAATGACCTATGAGACTGCAAAACCCCTGCCCTCTTTCTGGACAGTGCTGGTTGGCCCTGTGCTGATCACATGCACCCTCCCAAGAAAAAAAACCTCCCTAGTGATACATACCAAACTGAGCATGTGCAGCCTGACTCCATTGACTTTGTGTTATCAGGAAATTATTAGGAGTCAGTGGAATGAGGGGAGGATCAGAAAAGACCAGATAAAACAGCTTTTTTACAAAATGCACAGGATTACCCCTTAGGGTCCACAGTGAGTATAACAAGCATGCTTTACTTCATATACAGACTGATTTCACTGTTGTGGCTTTAGTAACACTTTAAGCGTACTTTCTCAGTTAAACACAGCTAAAATTAACATTTTTTACCTGCTAAAGATTTTGTGCTCTGTCCAGTTATTTATGATGATATTTAGACAGTTCTGCCAGACCACACAGCCAGAATTACTACTATGGAATACAGCTTGGTCACCTCCTGTTCCCAAACTTTGGCTGAGCAGTGAAGGAGCAGAAACAGATATTCCTCCTTTTAGCATGCTGCATCTCAACATACTGTATGTGCATGCAGCACTATTTATTGGCTCCTAGTACTGACCCCCCTGCTCCTGATGCAGAGCTCTGCAAGACTGGCTAAAATTAAGACAGATTTCGGTAATGACACTAGCTGTATTTAAAAATGCTTTCAATTCTTTTTAATAGGCATGTAACTGCATTTACTTATTTTTTTAATCTGCCTGGAGTTCGGCTTTAGCTGTTCTGTGGATATTTACATTTGCTTCCTTAAATTCATAATCTTTCAAAGCATCCAGAATTTCTGGAATAAAATCACATATATAATGCAGAGCCCCTGCTGGCAGAGGCTGTGCTCCTAAAGTTTTAGTATTAGTCACCGAATGGCAAAGAACACTGGTTGTTACAAAAAGAAATTACTTCATCCAGAACAGTCAAAAAAAAAAAAATCACAATACGAATGGAAAAGTTACTATATTTCCTATCCGCAATAACCTTCATTATATTTTATTATTTTAATAATTGATTTTGGCTTTGTGTGGGTGATGATTGTTATTTGATATACAAATCATTAAGGACCTGTTCACACTGGCCGCACACTAAACCGGAGTGGTTTACTGTGCGAGCAGCTGTCTGTTTCCGCTGCGGTGAGGGGGCGGTGTGATGTACGTGTAGCGGTACCCCGTAGGGGCTGCTGAGTGTTGTGGTCCGTCTGTCCCTGCAAATTGCTCTCCCCAGTCGCCATTCCTTCTGAATGTACTCAAAGCAGGCCCAGGTCTCCTCACACTCTGGCACCCGCAAAAGCGTGGGGATGTGCAAGTACTCCAACACCAGGTCATCCTCTCACTCTCCCCGAGAGTTCTCTACAATGTCCATGATGTCGGGAGGGACATAAGGGTAGTCCAGACCCCACTCCAGAGCAACTCTGCACTGGATTTCCCACTGGAACCTGGAAAACCTGGGCAGTTCTCTGGGCTTTCCTTTTCTGGGCAGGATACAAGCATCAGGGGACCTCTTAACCCACTGCCTGTATTCAGCTGCTCTGGTCTGGGTGGTGTAAGTTCTGTTATAAAAGTTTTGTCTCATGTTTGGAAGTGGGATTCATGCACTTAGATCCTAAGGCCCCTACTATACTTCTTCTAAAAACATTATGGGCATATGGGAAAAAGATGTTGGGGATAAAGGGCTTCCTCAACCATACACCTGTGTGGCATAACCTAAATTATAAAATATTGAAGCTATCAGGATTTCAGGACTGGAAAAAAAATCAGGCCTATGATATATGACCCAGCTGTACCGAGGTCAGCTTCTTAAATCCTTTATGGAATTACAGACAGAGTTTGGCTTTCATCGTAACCAATTCTTTAAATACCTGCAGCTAAAACATGCTCTTCAGGGCCAGGCCCGATGCACTCAACTGACACTAACTGGCCATACTATTACCCAGGAGATTATCTTGGAAAAAGATAAAAAAGGCATGATTTCCAGGAGTTATAGTATTCTTGCTAACGCCCTCCAAGACTCATCTAAACTACATTGCAGACGCAAATGGGAAAATGATCTGGGTCCCATAGACAGTGACACATGGAATCTCTGCCTTACCTCTGCACCGTTGGTATCTGTATTGGCATCCCAAAACCTTTCACATTTATATCTTCTACATAGAGTATACAGGACTCCTATTCAACTGCATAAATGGGGAAACCGGGATACCCCAGCATGCCCAAAATGTGAGAGAGATCATGGAGACCTTCTACATGATGTGGAAGTATCCCAAATTACACAGATCCTGAATGTGATCTCACAAGTTTATTCATTCAGGATACCCAAAACACCTGTTGTGTGCCTGTTGGGGGCCCTGGACGATGAAATGTTGACTCCACAAGCACATACGGAAATTATACGCCTACTGTATATAGCTTGGAAGCTCATAGCCCAATATTGGATTGGACCCAGGGTTCCCACCATGCGCCAATGGGTGGAACAAGTAAATAAAATACTGATACGTGAAAAACTAACCTACCAACACAGAAAAGCCTCACAAAAATTTTACTCATTGTGGAAACCATGGCTAGACATTCCTTAGCTCCTCACCAATTAATATGGGTCAGACTTCTTCAGGGATAACCGGCACTCGTAATATGAGACACTAGCTAAGAAGATGTTAATGTTAGCCTCTCTTAAGTCCTGCTGTTCTAAGTCGGTTCTGGCCTCAAGTTTTTTTTTTTCTTCTCTTTTTTCTTTCTGTTTACTGTTTCCTTGGTTTGGTTCTGAAGAAACTACATACATATAACATCACATGAATACCCAAAAACCTGAAATATATGTATTTAAATGCAAACTGTTAACAGGTGCAGATGTATGATATGAACGATGATGTTTGAGATGTTTTGAACCTATGTGCCTGAGCATCTCTGTCAACAATTTTATATGTTGCACATTGATCTGTATTTTGCTATATGAAAATAAAAATCTTTTCTAATTAAAAAAAAAAAAAAAAAGTTTGTCTGCTGCTGATAGGGGTTCCTGCAGCATATTTGGGTCTTCCAGCAAAGTCTGGCTCTTCTCCTCCCTCAGACTGAACCTCTAGGACCTGGGAACCTCCTGTCTCCCATTCGTCCTCTGAGCTACTATCAGGAAACGACCACTCCGCTAACCTCTCTAGGGACCTGAACTCCGCTAGCAGTCTGGTGGAACCTCAATCTATGGCCCTGTCCCCGCAGTCTCTTTCTGGCTCACCTGAGGGCACACCCCCTCTAACAATGGCTCCTGCTACATAGAGATAGCAAGGGACATAGGAGCGGTCGGCATTTCAGGGACGTTTTATGGTTCCTGCTGGGCAGTATTTACAGTTACCAGGCCGCAGGCCACGACAGACTCTTCTTCCCTTATGTCACGAATGTTCACAGGGGAGTCACCAGGCTCACACTCCACCCCACCTTTTGGTGATGACCCCAGGTGCACTCCGGCCCTTCGGGATCTCCACGGCTTCACATGAAACAGTGCTGAGTGCAGGTCCACACTGTAGTACTGTGGCTCCTGCTGGCTGGATGTAAGTCGGGTGAGCGGTTCGCCACAATGACCGCACCAGATCCAGGCACTGACCACTGAGGTCGGTATCCGGCAGTCTGGAGACACAGCAGGCACAGTCGCTCCATCCCATCAATCATCCCAAGGGTGAATCCCCCGCGATGCTCCAAACCGGACACCAGTGTCCACTGATGTCCGCTCCTGCAAGTCAGGCAACCAAGTCAGCGTCGGTAACACACACGCACTCTCCGCCATTTTGCTCCTCTGCCTCTTAGTGTCTGCTAGCAGGGAACGCTGGGTCTCCTCTAGAGCATGGCACCACCCCCTCGCTTCCAGATAGACTGGCGTCTGCGAAACTGATAGGCAGGCCCCTTACTTGAGTGCTGCAGTAATTTTTTAGATGAGCTGAAGTTTGCAGGCACATTGTAACTAACAGGACTTGTCTGTGCATGTTGCTCGGCACCGACTGTGCCCGAGCAACTGAGAGCAAATGACCGCTGACTTTTCTGGTGGTTGCCGGTAGCAACAATAACGTTTTTGACCCAAGCCTCACTGAAAGGCACACTTTTAGCACAGTCCCACACTCTGGGTGCCGCAGACTTACCCCGATCACCTCAGGCAACAGTAGGCATTTCCAGGGAACCTTTACTGTTTGAAGCAGGAGTTTGGCGCAAAAGTTCAGGATGTCCAGTGTTAGCAGATCACTGGAAATATTTGTAATCCATCACGGGATATCCAGCATTAGCAGGTTTCTGGACATATTTTTCCATCTCAGCCATGGTTGGGGCAACTGGGTAAGCAGGTAGCAATAATTTGAACTTGAAGGTAGCTCTCGCTGTTTGCTATGGGCAATGGCACTTGATACTGTAGAACTGAATGCAGGCAGAGCACATAAGTCCTTCCCCAGAGAACAATTCCTCAATTGGTGGTGGAACAGAGTGCAGCTCCCTGGCTTGATCAACTTCAGTTGCTAGGGGCAACTGCTAGCAGGTTACACGTGAATAAACAATCCCAGACGAGCTCCCAAATGTAGCGGTACCCCCCGTAGGGGCTGCTGAGTGGTGTGATCCATCTTTCACCCTGCTCCACCAGGTACACAATTTCACTCATATAGAGACATGAAACAGTCCTTGCACTTGTTTTTGTATTTTTATTGAGGGGTATTAAACTTGGATAGTGTAAGGGGGTATGGGATGCCCACTTAAATGAAACGTAAATGTACATAGGACTCAACGTATATACACGCTTGTTTGTACACCTCTAATCTTCTCTCCAGCACTTCTCTTGCTTGAAGACTATCACTCTTCACTTCTCCAGCACATCACTTGCTGCAGAATATTACTCCTCAACACCACCAGCACATAACTTGCTTGGACTTTTCAGACCAGCTAGCACTGATTTGTAGAGCCTGAGATTAACTCCACCAGGCCCCTTTGGTGTAGCAAAAATGTAGATAAGTCCCAGTGCTAGCTGTCTATGTGGATACTGCTCCCAGCACTACCACTTCAGGCCCTGCCAGCCCTCGTGGCTGCAGCTGCCTTTCTCCACTGCCCATTCCTCCACAGTCCACATTTCTGGTTCTGTACCCATCCCAGACTGTGCTCTTTCAGTCCTTCAAGGTGTGCCTCCCTAGTCCTTCTTTCTGGTTCAGCACCCATCCCACACTGCTCTCTCCCAGTCCTCTCATGCATGCCTCCCCAGTCCTCCTGACTGTGCATCACTCAACAGCCCTCCTAGCTGTGACCTGTTGCTTCTCTCCTGGAGACTTGCCGGACAGTGCTCTCTCCTACTGTCCTCTCTTTGCCCCTGTGCCTCCATTCCAGGACACCTCCACGTGTTCTTAGAGGGTCCCGTCTGCACCTGAGCCCAGGCCCAAGGTCACCCTCCTCCAGACTGGGAGCTCCCTCAAAGACCACGATAGCCTAGCACTCCATCTCCATTTCTTCCACCCGAACAACTCCTCCTGAGCTGGGCTGACCCTAGGTATTTAAGGAGGAATCCGCATTGGGGATTGGTCAGGGCTCCTTGGAATACCTCAAATAGCTCCACCTCTTCTCCCCTCCTCTCTTTCCAGAAACACCAGAACATTGTGGAAAGAAGTGGGAGGTGCCAGTGATACTATCTGTGAGTCACCCAGCCCTACCCTGAGCTACTCCCAGCCCAGATCAAAACAAATAGGCCTAGTAGCTACCAGCTAGGCCTTCCTCAATTTACCTACTCTATCAAAAATCTACACTTCTCACTCCAGCAACCTAGAGGGTGCTACATACGTTTAAACACATCACATAATTCTATTTTTTTTCCTTTTGTTGTTCTTTGTCTATTGTCCTAGCGGCGACTGGCATTCTTCCAGTGCAGAAAGGCATCAGTCACCACACTAGTGTTAACAGGTCCTAAAAGCTGATCTTTGGACTTCCCAACATGCCTTAGAGCTTTAGGTTGCTGTGAGTTGCACAATGCAGCAAAAAGTAGGAGAACCTAGTTTTTTTGTATGTACAGTACTATGTAAACAGATTAGCCCTGGCAAGCAATAAGATATGAAAATTGAGAAGGGGCCAGGAGAACCCATTTAAATGCATGAAAAGATTGAGATTAAATATATCCAAGAAAATAAAGAGAGCTCTATAATAGTAGAACAGGTAGCAAATGTAAGAAAGATCAACTTTTCTAAGCCATGCTATGACCTACTGTATGTTCAGCACTTTTATTCAGATTTTATTCTGAGCTGGCGGGTTTCTGACGATGTGTGGCCATATCACCATAGTCCATCATCAAGGAGGCTTGAAAGTAGATGGCGTTATGATGAGGGCCTATAGAGAAAAGCAACACATGCCCATCATCCATTGACGTAAGTAAAAGGTATAGATGTGTTTGTGTAAATGTGTGGAGGGGTGACAAGGAGAGATGAATGTAGTGTAGCCAATGGCCCCCTTAGGGGTGGCTGGTTCATGTGGTCCACCTGACTATACTGCCCTCAATCCCACTTTTCTGCACATGTGGAGACACAGAACAGGCTGGTATTTTGTTTTGTTTTTGTCTATTAGGGGATTTGAACTTGGATAGGATAAGGATGATTTTGGGATGCCCAGAAATTGAACAGTTCTGTACATGGGATCTACTATATACACTCACCAGTATATTCATTTCTCCATCTTCCTCCAGCACGTCGCTTGCTGACTGTTACACTCCTTGTACTTCCCTCCAGCACAACAATTGCTTCTCCTGTTCCTCTCTCCTGCACAACACTTGCTTCTACAGGTGAGACCTGAAAGGATATTTATCAGGCCTCCATTACATCTTCTTCCAGCCTAGCTAGCACATGGTGAGCCCTGCTATGCTTGGAGCAGGGCCATCTTGACCACCCATTACAGGTAGAGGCAGATAGCCTCTATTGTGTATCAAAGTACTGTGTGCTAGCTAGCCTGATGGACTACTTCTCCCAGCCCATCCTCTTCCAGGCCCCTCCAGCTTCTCTTCCATGGCCTTCCCCACTACCACAGCAACATAGGGTTCCCATACTGACTTCTGCATCCTCCCCAGACCCCAATCCACTCTGACATGCCTCCAACAGTTTCCCGGGTACGTTATTCACCGACATCCTGACAGTTGTAGTTCCACACTGGAGATCTCTCCCAGATAGTGCTCTCTCCTGCTGTCCTTTCTGCTTACCTTGTGCCTGCCACCAGAATCTCTCTCCTCCTGGCTGCACCCGAGCACTCCAGGTCCGGGGTCACCCCCCCCCAGACTGGGAGCCCCCCTGGCCGTGACCACCCACACTACTCTATCTCCAGACTTCCACCCAAACTTCTCCTCCCAGATTGGGCTGACCCAGGGTATTTTTGGAGGCCTACCTGCCGTGAACCCAGATTGGGGATTGGTCAGGGCTCCTTAGAACACCCCAGATGGTTACACCTCCCCTCCCAGCCCTCTGTCCAGAAAACACCAGAACATTCTGAAAAGAAGTGGGTGGACCTGATGACACCATTCTGTGATTCACTAACTGGCCACTCCCAGCCCAGAATCAAAACAATCAGGCCTGCACTCAGTCGGACCTGACTAAATTTTACCTTACCTGCCAAAAATCTCTCAGTACACCTACTTAGCGTGGCGGGCGCTACAGTAGGATTAGGTTACTATAAGTATAGTTAACTTTTAAAAATTATTAAAAGTATTGTTTTCTATCAAAGCTGCTCTGTAGCCTAAAATGAAAGAATGATTTCAGTGCAACAGTAACTGTACATTGATTTAGTTAATAAACAATATTTTTATGGCTTATATTTATATTAGAAAACAGTCAGAAGCCTAGCTGTTCAGCTTCTGAATTGTGGTGCAAGCATTGGTTCAGAGGAGAGAAATTAGGCCCCATTCACAATGCATTTACCGTATATGTATTTACTGTATATACTGCGTATATAGAGGACATAGATAAATACACACAAGGCTACATTTACACTGCTTTACAAGAAAATAAATGCTGCATCATGCACACGCTGTGTGTGAATAGCAGCAGCTCTCAGCAGTGGCTGTCAGATTTGTGCTATGTACAAACCAATAGCTGGCACCACAGCAGTTTGCATGTAACCGCTTATCAGAGCCATTACATGTGAACAGAGCTTCTGACTAACTCTGTAGGCAGACCGTGTACATCCAGGGTCACTGTTTCTGAGGAGTTTCCAGCCTCACGCAAACTAGCTGCAGCTTATCAGCCAGATTGTATATGGCCATAGCACAAAGTGCAACTATGATTACTCAATGATGTCATTATGCTGTGTATTTAGCTGCGTTTAGGTGCAGTTCATTTAGATGAATCTGGAGAAAGTAGATATCTGTGAGTTCAGGATCTTATTAAACATTCTGAATGTGGTTAAACACATGTGATGCGCCTAAATGTAGCTAAACCTGCTTTTAGGCAGTGGTCTCCAAACTGCAACCCAGTAGCTGAATGCGGCCCTTTGATTGCTTTTATCTGGCCCTTGGGACATTACTTCCTCCCCATTGTCAGCAACAGTGAGGCATAGTTCCTACCACTCTAGTTCTCCTACTGACACCAATGATGGGGCACTAGTCCTCTCATTGACACTAACAATGGGACACTATTCCTCCCACTGACACCAATGATGGGGCACTATTCCTCCCAGTGCCACCAACAATGGGACACTATTCCTCCCACTAACATAATGACGGATCACTATTCATTCCACTGACACCAATGACGGGGCACTATTCCTCCCCCTAGAAAGATCGGGCACTGTTTATTCCCACTGCCACCAGGACATTCCCTACCCCCAATGGCCACAGTCCGGCCCCCGTAAAGTTTGAAGGACAGTAAACTGGCCCTTTGTTTAGTAAGTTTGGAGACCCCTGATCTAAACGAAAGACAAAATTATCTGTTAATTTGCCAGATGATCTCCTGCATTTAGAAAAGCAAAACCGCTATTCATAGATGGATTGGTCATGAGCCCCTATCTGCTTCTCCTCATACCCCATTGTAAAAAATCCAGCTTGGCTCACTTTTATTCCTACCCTGATCCAGTTATCTGGATTTGATTTGGAATTAAGATGCTTCAGCTGACTTTTAATGAGTCTAAATCCATATATCACCTATTGAATACTTACCTGTTTAGATAAGTACAATTTTGACATGCATTTTGTTCACAATTTGACACTGTCCATCTTACCCTTATCTCTAGTGACCTTGAACAACTATTACAACTATTCTAGAAACAATCACTGTACCAGGAGTGTACATGTCAGCATGGGACACTCCTGGGTTAGACAGAGATGACTGGGATGACATCTGGGAGGCCCCAGATTAGTGTCTCTCAGGGACCATCTAATTCACAAATTCTTACATAAAATCTTCTTTGCTCAGGCTAGGCTTGCCAGTATATATAGCAACCAATCTTCCTCTTGCTGGCAGTGCTCTTCTACACATGCTAATTTCCTTTGTGTCTTCTGGCATTGCCCAGCTATCCAGTCATATTGGAGAGAGGTCCTGGGTTGCATCACTTCGGTTACCCCTGCACCCATAGCTCCTTTCATAGAAACATTCCTTTTGAGCTTGGTAAACTCCCTGGCCCCCACAAAGGCTATACACACTCTTTTTACCTTTTTACAGTTTACGCCAGGAAAAAAATTATATTATCCTAGAAGAAAACATCAGCATCAATGTTAATGCCTGGAAGTCATTGGTAAATAAGGCTACCCCCTTCTTTAAATCCACAACCTTGAGTAAGGGCACATTTCGGTAATTTGACAGAGTTTGGGGTGGATGGATCTCCTTCACATCCACTTCTTCTGATTAGGACTGATTAGGACTGATTGTTCATGCCTAAAATAATAGTTGTACTATTTGGAACTCACTACTAGAGTTGAGCGAACCCGAACCCAGAAATTTGAGAAAAAGTCCGGGTTCGGGGTTCGGGTATTTTTTCATGCCTTTTGAATAGCTGCAAGCAGCCAATCGAAAAGCGTTTCACTCGTTTGCCCTTAGAAGCCATCACAGCCATGCCTACTAATGGCATGGCTGTGATTGGCCAGTGCATCATGTGACCCAGCCTCTATATAAGCTGGAGTCACGTAGTGCTGCATGTCACATCATCTCATACTAGTGTAGGGAGAGGATCCTGCTGCTGGTGTGAGGGACAGATTAGCTTTCGAAAATCATCTCATACTAGTGTAGGGAGAGGATGCTGCTGTTGGTGTGAGGGACAGATTAGCTTTCCGAAAATCATCTCATACTACTGTAGGGAGAGGATGCTGCTGCTGGTGTGAGGGACAGATTAGCTTTAGAAAACCTGTTAAAAACAGCGATTTATTGGTGGGTGGGTGCTAGAGGAGATTTTTGTGTGCTAGAGGAGATTTGGGTTTGCTAGAGTACATTTTGTTTGCTAAGCAAAGTGCTTCATATAAAACCTAAGCAATTTTTCTGTTTGTTAGGTGGGCGTTTGCAGCCATTTTTGCAAGTGCAGTGCACTTGCAACTGCTTGTGTGTCAGCGACACTACTTTAATTGTGTTCTGTTAGTTCAGTTGGCAAGATTTTGGCATATTTATTTCAAAAGATTTTATTGGGTTTTCAAGAAGAACAAGTACAGAGGTATTTCAGGCATAAGATAGGGAACCGTGTCGATATCCGATATACATACTAACCAAAGACAGACGACGGTTAAACATTTGAGAAGTCAGATTGTTGCCCCTGAGGTTACATTTGGGGCTTAAGCTATAAATAAGTGTGATAACAAAAAGCCAGCATTGTCGGAGAAGACCCCCCACTGCAGTACCTCGTCGGAAGACAGACCGAACCGGAGGATAGGGGGCGGGTTAGGTTATCGTGTCCATCGGTATAGATTTCCTCGGTAGCCTGTCAAGGCAGGAGTATCCGAGTCTCAGGGTATAAGGCCTATTGAGCCGGGCAGTACCCGATGTGGTGTTTGGAGCTAGAGATTCGGGCGAGATGCAGGGGGTCATCTTTGCTCTCCTACGTGCATATGTAGTGTGCGGCTGTGGTGGGGGGGGGGGGGCATTTTGGCATATTTAAATACTGCTTTTACATTGCAGTTAGACAAATTACATTTTTTATTTTTTTTTTTTTTGTGCAAAATATTACATTTGCGGCCAGTGGTGCATTTCTTGCACAAAAATAAAAAGTGCATCTACATTGCTGATTTAAAAAAAAAAAAATTGTTATTCTTTTTTTTTTATTATTAATAAATAGTGCTACATAGTACATTTGCACCTTGCTGTGCATTTCTTGCACAAAATTGCACATTGCCAGTTTAAAGAATAATATAAATTTGTGCTAAATAGTACATTTGCGTCCAAAATGAGGAGAGTGTCAAATAAGGGACGTGGTCGTGGTTGTGGTGCTGCTGGTGTTGGTGGTGTTGGTGAAGCTCCTGTTACAAGGAGAGGACGTGGTCGATCTGTGCCAGCTAAAAGCACACATGAAACACCTTCCTCAGGTGCGAGTAGCCGACAGAACCATCAGCGTTATATGGTAGGCCCGAATGGCGCTCAACGAATGGTGAGGCCAGAACAAGTAAAGGCGATAGTAGATTGGGTGGCTGACAATACCTCCAGTTCCTTCACATTGTCTCCCACCCGTCCCTCAGCTCAGAGTTGGCACCTGAACCCCATGGCCATCTGTCTTTCACCTCAGCCCCTTGTAAATCAGCCAAGCAGTCTGAGCCCCAAGTCATGCAGCAGTCTCTTATGCTTTTTGATTACTCTGCTGGTGTGCTTTCCATGGGCCATCCATATAGCCCTGCCCCAGAAGTGGAAGACATTGAGGCCACCGATGCTCAACCACTTCTGTTTCAGGATGAGGACATGAAAACACCACCGCAGCACGTCTTTGATGATGATGAAACACAGGTGCCAACTGCTGCGGCTTTCTACAGTGTGCAGACTGACAAGGAGGGGAGTGGTGAAGAGTGGGTGGAAGATGATGTGGAGGATTTTGAGGTCCTAGACCCAACATGCTATGACGGTCATGTGTCAAAGTGTGCAGTTTGGAGGAAGAGGTGGTGGTCGCACAGAGGCACCAGCACAGAAAAAGAGGAAGCTGGTTGCAAAAGCGGAGCGACTGTCCCCTAGACAGTACGCCTGCTACTACCCACCACACCCAGGGACCTAGCACACCAAAGGCAGCTCAAAGGAGTTCCCTGGCATGGCAGTTCTTCAGACAATGTGCTGACGACAAGACACGAGTAGTTTGCACGCTGTGCAATCAGAGCCTGAAACAAGGCATAAATGTTCTAAACCTGAGCACAACCTACATGACCAGGCATCTACATGCAAAGCATGAGCTGCAGTGGAATAAGCACCTCAAAATCCAAGAAAGGTCTTGGGCTCCTCCTGCTTCCTCTTCTGCTGCTGCCTCGGCCTCTTCCTCCACCTCTACAGTGCCAGTGTCACCTGCCACCCAGCAAACAGACGATGTGACAACAATGCCACCATGTCCGCCACCATCCCCAAGTATTTCCACATCGTCCCATGGAAGCTTACAGCTGTCCATCTCCCAAACACTGGAGAGAAAGAGGAAGTACCCCCCTACCCACTCGCGATCCCTGGCCCTGAATGCCAGCATTTCAAAATTCTTGGCCTTTGAAATGCTGTCATTCTGTCTGGTGGGCACGGACAGTTTTAAAAACCTGATGGTGGTGGCTCTCCCACAGTACATGGTTCCCAGCCTCCACTACTTTTCCAGGCGAGCCATCCCTTCCCTGCACAAACAAGTCGGGGACAAGATCAAGTGTGCACTGCACAATGCCATCTGTGGCAAGGTCCACATAACCACTGATACGTGGACCAGTAAGCATGGGCAGGGACACTATATCTCGCTAACTGCACACTGGGCAAATGTAGTGGTGGATAGGCCTGAGGCAGATAGCAGTTTGGCGCATGTCCTTCCGCCACCGAGGATTGCAGGGCATTTCTCTTTGCCTCCTGTTGCCTCCTCCTCCTACTCCACTTCCTCCTCCTCTACCATCTCCTCATCCGGTCAGCGTAACACCTTCACCACCAACTTCAGCACATCCAGGGGGAAATGACAACAGGCTGTTTTAAAACTGATATGTTTGGGGGATAAACCCCACACTGCGCAGGAGCTGTGGACAGGCATTGAACAACAGACCGATGAGTGGTTGTTGCCACTGAGCCTCAAGTCGGCCTGGTGGTGTGCGATAATGGGCGAAATCTCGTAGCAGCTATGGGCCAAGCCGGTTTGACGCACATCCCTTGCCTGGAGCATGTGCTGAATTTGGTGGTGCAGACATTTCTAAAAAACTACCCGGATATGTCAGAGCTGCTGCAGAAAGTGCAAGCCGTCTGTGCGCTCTTTCAGCATCCTCACCCTGCTGCTGCTCGCCTGTCTGCGCTGCAGCGCAACTTCAGCCATCCCGCTCACCGCCTCCTATGCGATATGCCCACAAGGTGGAACTCCACCTTGCACATGCTGGAGAGACTGTGCGAGCAGCAGCAGGCAATAGTGGAGTTTCAGCTGCAGCACGCACGGGTCAGTCACTCTGCGGAACAGCAACACTTCACCACCAACGAGTGGGCCACCATGCGAGACCTGTGTACCATATTGCGGTGTTTCGAGTACTCCACCAACATGGCCAGTGCCGATGACGCTGTTCTCGGCGTTACTATCCCACTTCTATTTCTCCTTGAAGAAACACTTTGGGCGATGATGGAAGAGGATGTGGCACAGGAGGAAGAGGAGGAAGAGGGGTAATTTCCATGGTTATCAGGCCAGTCATTCACAAGTGGCTCAGAGGATGGGTTCCTGCACCAGCATAGGCCAGGTGAAAAATTTTCAAGCCAGGGCACGGTTCTGGAGAATGAGGAGGACGAGGATGAGGAGGAGGAACTGTGTTCATAGCAGGGTGTCACCCAACGCAGCTCATGGGCATCACTGGAGCGTGGCTGGGGAGATACGGAGGACACAGATGATAGACCTCCCACAGAGGACAGCTTGTCTCTGCCTCTGGGCAGCCTGGCACACATGAGCAACTACATGCTACAGTGCCTGCGCAACGACAGCCGAGTTGCCCACATTGTAACTTGTGCTGATTACTGGGTGGCCACCCTGCTGGATCCCCATTACAAGGACAATTCCCTCACTGGAGCGTGATCGGAAGATGCGCGACTACAATCGCACGCTGGTAGACGCACTGCTGAGGGCATTCCCAAATGACACCGGGGGCTCAGTGAAAGCACAAGGCGAAGGCGGAGGAGGAGGAAGAGGTTGCCAACGCAGCTGTGGCACCACCAGCACCTCAGAAGGCAGGGTTAGCATGGCTGAAATGTGGAAAAGCTTTGTCAGCAGCATGCCACAACAAACAGCACCACCAGCTGATAGGCAACGTCTTAGCAGGAGGCAGCATTTCAGCAACATGGTGGAACAGTATGTGTGCACACGCCTACACGTACTGACGGGTCTGCCTCATTCAACTTCTGGGTCTTCAAATTGGGCATATGGCCTGAGGTTGCCCTTTATGCCTTGGAGGTGCAGGCCTGCCCTGCAGCCAGTGTATTATTTGAAAGTGTGTTTAGCATGGCAGGGGGCGTGATCACAGACAAGCGCAGCCGCCTGTCCACAGCCAATGTGGACAAGCTAAGGTTTATTAAAATGAACCAGGCATGGATCCCACAAGACATTTATACTGGCCTCACACAGCCATTGGTATACTTAAGTGAACTTATTCTTTTTTTGAGGCCTCCTCAACCTCCTACTCCACATCCACCTCCTCCTCAATTTTTTTTTTTTTATGTGATTTTAAGTTATTTCCCTATCCACATTTGTTTGCAGGGCACTTGTCCTACTCTTACCCCCATTTTGCTTCCTTTTGCAGCCCTCTAGCCCTTTCCAGGACTTTTTTAGAGCCATTTTAGTGCCCAAAAGTTTGGGTCACCATTGACTTCAATGGGGTTCGGGGTCAAGTTTGGGTCAAGTTCGGGGCCAAACTCGAACTTTTTTGCGAAGTTCGGCCGAACCCACCGAACCCGTACATCCAGGTGTCCGCTCAACTCTACTCACTACCTTTTTCATTGATCCTATGTATTGCCTTTTGCCCTGCATGTTGTTTTTTACATGTGCCCCTGTTCTATACACTTACTGTGCATGGTTCTATATTTGGGTCGTTCCTCTTTTGCTTGTAACAGTATTTCCCATTGGACAGGGATGAGGGAAGTTATCCAGCATTTGATTTATATCTATGGGTGGAGATTTTGCTCAACTGGTCACAGGTTCTTTGTATGTTGGCCTTCCTTATGGCCAGGAAATGTTCATTTCTTTTTTGTTTTATAATTGTAACTAGAGATTGGCTGAACATCCCCCTGCTCTGTTTTTGCTGGAGAACTCCCGAATAGGCGAAAAGTTATGACCCGAACGGAAAACTCCATTGATGTCTATGGGAGTGGAACAGGAGAAATTAAAAGTGCCTATTTTGAAGGCTGATATGCAAGTAATTGGCCATAAAAGGGGTATGAAGGCCCAGGTACTGCCCCGGGGGACATGTATCAAGGCAAAATTAAAAAAAAAAAAATGTTTTTAAAGGAGCATTGTTTTTAATGATGCTTTAAGTGCAACAATAAAAATGAAAAATTCCTTTACATATAGTTCCTGGGGGGTCCCCTTAGTCTGCCTATAAAGTGGCACATCTGTAGCATGTATAGAACATGCTGCAGCAAAAAAGGGATTTTATTAAAACTTACCGTAAAATCCTTTTCTTCGAGTTCACTGACAGACACAGCTCTTCATGACTTTGTGGGTTTTATGTTCGTCCTACTAGGAGTTAACTAGGCAGGGAAAAGAATCAGCTGGCCCCTCCCCTGGGGGCCGTCCTCTCTTCCTACATTAAACCCCCTCACAGTATAGCTCTTCAGTTCATACACAAGCCGTACCAAAACAGAGCCCAGAGGGGTGGGTGTGCGTCTGTCAGTGAACTCGGAGAAAAGGATTTTACGGTAAGTTTTAATAAAATCCCTTTTTCTCCTACATTCACTGACAGACGCAGCTCTTCATGACTTTGTGGGGACGTCCCCAAGCTGTGTCAAAAAAGAGGGGTGGGTAAACGCAAACAACTGTACCCAGCTAAACCTCTGAGGAGGCGCCAGTCGCGCCTACACTGCCGCCTGCAGAACTTTGCGGCCAAAGGCAGCATCCGAAGTTGCGAACACATCAACTTTGTAAAACTTAGTGAAAGTGTGAACCGAGGCCCAAGTGGCCGCTTTGCACACCTGTGACACCGAGGCCTGGTGTCTGAAAGCCCAGGAAGTACTAACCGCCAGGGTAGAATGAGCCGTGACCGGAAAAGGGGGAGCCTTGCCCCGAACAGAGTACGCATGGGTCACGGTTTTTCTAATCCACTGAGAAATCGTAGCCGAAGAGGCCGCCAGACCTTTGCGCGGGCCCTCCGGCAAAACAAACAAGGCGTCAGCTTTACGAAAGGAAGCTGTAGCAGCCAAGTACACTCGTAAGGCCCTCACAACGTCCAAAGTATGCAACTCAAACTCCTTTGGGTGCGATGGACGAGGGCACAACGAAGGTAAAACAATATCTTCATTGATATGAAAAGAAGAAACTACCTTCGGAAGAAAAGAAGGAAGTGGTCGCAAGACCGCCTTATCCTTATGCAGTACCAAATAAGGAGACTTGCATGATAGGGCAGCCAATTCCGACACCCGCCTGGCAGAAGTGATGGCAACTAAGAAGGCCACCTTCTGCGACAG
>BLSH010435886.1:2191485-2201948 GCA_018402905.1 Glandirana rugosa
AACCGAGGGACCTCGGCAATGGTGGAGGACATGCGAAAAGGAGGTTATGCAGACGAAGGCTCTAACCACGCGTCTTATCACTACCTTCCTTAAGGCTGGTAAGACCACCGGGGACTAACCGGGACCGCGTGGACCATGCGGTTGCACCACGTTTACCACCGTCTGCGGGGTACCGCCGAAGGCTACGCTCTGCTGGAGGACAGAGTCCCTGGGTAGAACGTGGGACGAAATGGGAGCGACCGAAACTGCCGAACCGATAACTCAGGGTCCACGACTCCCTATCCCCTCACCGGCTGAGTGGGGCGTCTGCCACCATTCGCACCACGTCGGCGTACCAGGTGCGCCGGGGCCAATCCGGGGCCACCAGAATGGTCGGAATTCCTTCCATCACTATTCTGCGCACCAATCTTGGAAGCAGACGTATCGGAGGAAAAACGTACAGGAGGTGATAACGGCTCCAGGCAGCCACCAGGGCATCCGTGGCCACTGCCAACAGATCCTTTGTCCTGGACACAAAAGTTCTCACCTTGTGATTGAACCTGGACGCCATGAGATCCACATCCGGTGTCCCCCATCTGTGGCAAATCTGACTGAACACCTCCGGGTGAAGGGACCACTCCCCCTGGTCCAGCTCCTGGCGACTGAGAAAGTCCGCCTGCCGGTTCTCCACACCTGGGATGTAAACCGCAGAGAGTGCCGGAACGTGAAGTTCCGCCCAACGCAGAATCAGAGCTGCCTCCGCAGCCGCCGCTGGGCTCCGAGTGCCGCCCTGATGATTCACATACGCCACCGCCGTGGCATTGTCCGATTGAATTTGAATCGGACGGCTTTGCAATCTCTTTGTCCAATGAGAAAGACACAGTCTGATTGCTCTCAGCTCCAGCACATTGATGGGTAGGCAGGCCTCCTGGGCCGACCAACGACCCTGAGCTGATAGTTGCTCCAGGACTCCGCCCCAGCCCGTCAGGCTGGAGTCCGTGGTGATTACCGTCCACTGAAGGGGCAGGAACGACTTCCCCTGAGTGAGGGCCGAGTCCCGTAACCACCAGGCGAGGGACGCCCTGGTCTGAGGGCCCAGCCGGATCAGAAGATCCAACGACCGGTGGGACTTGTCCCATTGAACCAGAATTGCTCGCTGGAGCAGACGAGCGTGACTCTGGGCAAAAGGTATCGCCTCAAACGACGAGACCATGAGCCCCAGCACCCTCATACAGAACCGCAAGGAAGACCGGCGGAGTGATAGTAGGGTGCGTACAGCCGACTGTAAGCCCTGTAGCTTCGGAGGGAGAAACACCTTCGCTTGTTCTGTGTCCAGAATGAGACCCATATACTCCAGACGGCAGGAAGGAGACACTGACGACTTCTGCAGGTTGAGTAACCAGCCGAAGTCCCGCAATGAGACCATTGCGATGTTCACATTCTCCACCAGGGCCGAGACAGAGTCCGCTCGCAGGAGCAGATCGTCCAGATACGCCACTATGGCAATGCCCCTCTGACGCAGCAACGCCAACACCGGGGCCAGTAACTTCGTGAACACCCGGGGCGCAGAGGTCAGGCCGAAGGGGAGAGCCACAAATTGAAAATGGTGATCCCCAACAGCGAACCGCAGAAAACGCTGATGTCGCGGATGGATGGGTACATGGAGGTACGCATCCTTTATGTCCAGTGATGCCAGGAATTCCCCCTGGTGAAGGACGGCCACTACCGACCGAACAGACTCCATCCGGAACTTTCGCGCCCTGACAAACTTGTTTAGGGCTTTTAGGTCCAGGATGGGCCAAAATCTGTCCCCTTTCTTGGGCACCACAAAAAGATTCGAGTAAAAGCCTCGAAACCTCTCTCCTGGGGGAACTGGTACAATCACTCCCAGTTCTGAGAGAGCCTGCACCGCCCTGAAAAGGGCCAGCCTGCGCTCCAGCGGGATGTTTAAATTTGATGGGAAGAACCTGTCTGGGGGTAGAGTGATGAACTCTATCCTGTACCCGGTGGACACCACCTCGCAGACCCAGCGGTCGGAAATGCGAGCTAGCCACCGGTCTGCGAACCCCCGAAGACGTCCCCCCACCCGACACTCGGGTGGGGGCGACCCATCAGGCTGAGGAAGACTTGTCTTCCGTCTTTCCTGACTTGCGCTGCCACTGCCGATGTCCGGCCCCTGCAGCAACCTTACTGGGACGGGTCCCCTTGCTTGCCGCGCCTGATGCGCGAAAAAGCTTCTTCTGACCCGGCGTAGAAGGCTCCTGTCTACAGCGAAACTCACGCCTGCGGGGCTCCGGGAGGAAAGTACTCTTACCTCCCGTGAAATCTTTTATGATTTCATCAAGGCGCGAGCCAAATAGACGCCCACCCTGAAAAGGAAGATCAGCCAATCCTAGTTTGGAAGCGTGGTCACCCGACCAGGATCGCAGCCAAAGAGTTCTGCGAAGCCTAATGGCCAATATCGATATTCTGGACAGCAAGGGCAGAACATCCACAGCCACATCACAGAGGTATTTAATCCCCTGGAGTAAAAACTCAGCCTTCTGCGGTGCCTCCATCAGGCGACCGCCTACCAGGTCCGTCTTAAGTTCCTCCATGCATTCAGAGAGATACTGCGCTGCCATGGCTGCAGCCAAAGCTGGTCGCACCGCAGAGCCCGCGTTCAAGAACAAGGACTTCAGAAGTGCCTCTGTCCTCCTATCGGCCGGATCCTTGAAAGAGGGGGTCCCCTCCATAGGAATAGTAGTCACCTTGGTAAGGCGTGCAATAGGCGGATCCACCGCAGGAGATTCCCATTTCTTTAGGAAACTCTCCTCAAAGGGATAGCGTTCAGCAAAACTGCCAGTCAGTGAGGAGGAACGCCGGGGTTGCTGCCATTCACGATATAGAAAATGGTCAAAAAATTCATTGTAAGGATAGGACTTGGGGGCCTTGGGGGGCCTAGAAGACCCGCACACATAGGCAGATCGCGATTCGCCCGCTTGATCCAGCTGCAACTTGGTGCGAATACCAGCGATAATGGTGGCGACCAGCACATTATCCTGGTCAGCCACTGGCTCTTGATCCTCAGTCACCATGTCACCAGCCGTGTCCTCCTCAGACAAGTCCCCCGGGGTCCCTAAGACCCCTGAAGCCACCTCCGGTTCAGAATCTTCCCCTGAAGATAAAGGAGGGGGAGGGGGCCGCTTCCTGGGGGCCCGCGGAGCGGCGTCCCCACGTGGAAAAAACTTGGTGAGCATATCCCGTATTTGGAGAAAAGCCCCTTGGGCAGACTGTGTGGCTGCTGATGCCACCTCAGCAGGTTCAGCAGGGAGATCAGCCATTGCCAGAAACAATAAGGGATGGATGGGACGCCCCGCACACAGCCACACACCCACAGGTAGTCAGAGGACAGCACCCCACCGCCACCAGCACCCGGAGGGAGCCCAGCTATACTTGCAGTTCCGCTGCCCGTCAGCGCCGTTCGTTCAAAAAAACTGCCTCTGTCACCGCCGTTTTCTGAGGGGAGAAGCTGCAGCCACGTGTAGAATGCAGAGCATGCAGTGAAAATGGCCGCCAGGAAGCACTAGAGGCTGAAACACACCTCTCAGGCAACGTGCAGTACCAAAGATGGCCGCTCCGAGCGCTAGAGGGAAAGCCCCATAGACTGGGTATGTCCGCGGCTAAGGCAAAATGGCGGCGGTCCGCCGCAAAATGGTGGCCGAAACCGCATGGCGATGCGGACGAGAAGGCCGAATGAACGAACGGAGCTGGGGAGGGGGGTGGGGGGCGGCGTGTGGCAGGGGGCAAGATGGAAGGCTGATCCCCACCGATGGCTACCCCGGGCAAGCTACTGGAGCAGTGGAAAAACCACATTTGCGGACGTCTGGCCCACTTCACACCCCGTGTGGGGAGGAAGGCAGGGCGCTCACTTACCAGTCCAACGCCACGGCAGCCACCGAATGCAGACTTTCCGCCCTCGACGGCGGTATGCTGCAGGCCCAGAGTCACCCTGCCGAACGAATCGGGAAAGGGGACCGACGGGGGGATCTCGCCCCGGGCCACCCGCACAGAACGGGTAAGATGCGGCGGGTCCCTGTGTTGGGATCGGCTTCGCATCGTGTTGGCCAGGTCGGGGAAAGTACAGAGCACCAGGACTCTCGATGCCCCGACCGGCTTCTTGATAGCAGATCATCTTGATGGCAGCAAAAAAGAAAAGAAAAGAAAAAATGGTCACAATAGGACCGCAGTTCCCAATAGGGAAGCCAGGTCAACTCCTTGCGAACTAGGCATTGAAAACTGAAGAGCTATACTGGGGTTTAATGTAGGAAGAGAGGACGGCCCCCAGGGGAGGGGCCAGCTGATTCTTTTCCCTGCCTAGTTAACTCCTAGTAGGACGAACATAAAACCCACAAAGTCATGAAGAGCTGCATCTGTCAGTGAACGTAGGAGAAATTTAAATTTCTAAAGAAAAAAAACGAGTTAAATCACATTGAAATTGACTCGCAGTTTCTTGTTCAATATTTTTATTGAGGTTTAAACAGAGTAAACAGATAATAACAAGTAATTAGAAAAGTGTGTAGTTTCCAATTTTAAAGGGAGCCAATGTACAAATAAAATATAAAGTTGGCACAATGTACGTTAGTGGTGGACATTTACAAACCAGGCTGATACGTATCGGGCGCCCTGGTGGGGGGTTCCGACCTGAATCTTGAGTAGTTACTCACCGCCAGACTGACAAGGAATCATAGATTAATGCCCCAGCTACAGTGAAGGGGAACTGGGATTACAGTGGTCTATACCCAAATAGTGCGGTAAAGATTTCCTATTTAGAAACTGTTTACCTACGCCAAAGGCAAGGCACCCGTGCTTATCCATCCAGACACCCCAGTTGGGTACTTGCTGTGACCAGATGTTCAAAGCAGCGGGGTACACGTCCTATAGGCGGGTGAATTGACACTCAGATATGTAGTGAACCCCGGCCACAAGTCGAGGTCAGCACAATCTTCAATTTGGGGTAACACCAGTGGTTAGAGGTATTGAAACCTGGGGGGCGAGAAAAAAAAAATATGATCAGCCTATGGAGTGGACAGGGAGGCTACCGCTCCAGCCTCCACTCCAGTAGCTCGCTGGCGATGATGTAAGTACTCGTGGCTATCCTTCACAAATAGAATCAGGCTTCCTTATCCTAAGATTAAAACTCAAAATGTAGTGTATAAAAAAGAAGGAAGCTAAATATAGTCAGAGTGGAAGGCCATCTAAGTTGGGAAGTAAAGAACGTAAAAAGAAGAAGAAAGGAGGAAAGGTGAGGGGGGAAAGGAGAAGGGAGAGAAGGGGTGGAGCTGTGGGGGTGAGAGGCTAAGAGGCCGAGGGGCTGAGGGCGGTGGTGGTAGTGCCGTGACATCAGGGTGGCATATTGGGAAAAACTCGATGAGTACGTACAGGTAGGCTAGTTCAGCAGGGGAGCATCAGCACGGGGTCAAAATCTGGTGGTAGGAAATGTTTGACCCACGGGTCCCAGATCTTTCGGAATTTAGAAATTAAGTCCTGTTCAATAGCGTCTATTTTGGCGTGGACTAAAGCCCAGTTAACTCTACCTTTTACTTCGGCCACTAATAGAGACGGGGATTTCCATGCTTTCGCGATGGTTTGCTTAGCGGCTGTCGTGAGCTGCATAAGCAGGTTAAATTGGGGTCTGGAGAGGACCGGTGGCTTCAGGTTCAAGAGTGCGGTCAGTGGTTCCGCTTCTATGGGGGTTTCTAGAGCCATGACTCGCAGTTTCAATTGCCCACACCCAGCTAGTTAAAAAAAATAAAGAAAAAAATGGCTTGGACCAATTCCTCCGCCCCCCCCCCCACGGGTCTGGTATGGTTTGAGGGGAACCCCACACCAAGTTTTTTGAAAAAAATGGCATGGTGTCCCCCAAAAATCTATACCAAACCCAACGAGCACCCCCCTCTTGAACCATACCAAGCCACTTGCCCTCAATATGGGGGGGTGCTTTGGGGTCTGCCCCCCCACCCCAAAGCACCTTGTCCCCATGTTGATGGGGATAAGGGTCTTTTCCCCACAACCAAGGGCTGTGGTTGTGGGGGTCTGCAGGCATGGGGCTTATCGGAATTTTGGAAGCCCCCTTTAAGAAGGGGATCTCCAGGTCCTGCCCCCCCCCCCCCATGTGAATGAGTATGGGGTACTTTATCAAAAAATATTATCAAAAAATAAAAAAAAGTCCCACAATGTAAATCCATTGTCAATCATAAAGCCGCCGCACTGCCAGAACCCGAAAAAACATAATATTGTTCCACACTTATTAACGGCTGATATAGGTGGTGGGGGGCACCTCGTGATGTCATCTGGTGGCACTGCCCCCTTGCAGCATCACCGACCCAGCATGCACCAGTCCATGATGTCACAAGGGGCGGTGCCACCAGGTGATATCACCAGGTGGCTCCACCCTTACATATATAAGAACTGTCAAATGGCAAGCCAGCCATTCTGCGATTTGCCTTCATATGAGGAGGACCAATTTTTTTTTTTTCCATGTCTGGCGGTGCAGTGGTGCGGGGGCGTCGTGATTCAATCCGTTTTTCATCCAATCCATTTTTTTGACGGATGAAAAATAGGACTTTCATTCGTTCAAAAAAACGGATGTTGACGGAAGCGGATGAAAACGGATGCAAAGAATGATCATCCATTGTCATCAGTTTTTCTATAGAGTTGCATTGATGTCCGTTTTTATCCGTCAACGGATGGATGAAAAACGGACAAACAGTCCGTATGTGTGAAAGGGGCCTTAGGGTGTGGTGTGTCCATGAATGAAGAATCCAAGCTCATAGATGTCCAGCACAAAGAGGCATATGGCTTCACATCCCTGTTTTGAAGAGGCGCGCTAAAAAAAAGTCCAACTTTGTTCTTTGATGTTTTCTAATTAGACTGTGCAAGTCAAATTCAATCTCCTATTCTTTATACCTGTTCTAAATTGCAGCAGGGCTGTATGTACAATAAGGCACTCCTGGGACCAGAGGCGTAACTAGAACCTTCAGGGCCCCGGTGCAAGAAATTATGAAGGGCCCCCTGACCCCTGGCCAGGGCCCTTCCCTCTTCCCACTGATCCTGGGGCCCATTACTCCTATTGTGGGTCCCTTTATTACGGTACTGCAGTGGGGCCCTTTCACAAGTTCTGCAGCAGGCCCCAGGAGGGCCAGGGAAGCACACAGGGGCCCTGGGAACAATAGAAGACAAGTAAACTGGATAGAAGAAAATGGAGGAGATTGGGTCCTCTAAATGCCACCCCTGGCACCCCTCCTATTCAGGTGTACAAGGGAGGCACATGGGCCCCCTGGACCATGGGGCCCGGTTGCAATTGCAACCCCTGCAACCCCTATCGTTACGCCCCTGCCTGGGACAGTATCTAGGCCAATAGAGTTAGAAAGGTGAGCAGCAAGTCTCAAAGTTTACCTATTTTGAGGTTACTTTTTCCCTATTCTGTTCAGGAACAGAGCTGTAGCGGAAACTGGGATTGCAGGAAGCTGTGTAAAGTCAGAAGGGTCGTCACAGTTCACAAAAAGTGAAAATATCCATCCTTTTACTTGTCTAGAGGTCTTTCCATTAAAAACGAGCTCCGAATATTACATGCACACCATGCTGCCTCACAATCTAGCAATAGTTTTCACTAAAATAATTGCAAATCACACAAGAGGTGAAACTTATTGAAAATGGCTTTATCTCTGAAGTGTGCCTTGGCCAGCATGATGTCTAAATACGGCCCTGGATCAGTGACTCAGATGACACTAAAGTCATCATATCACCATAACAACCAAGTGACCAGTGTTTTCAGAAGGAGAGGTCAGCAATGGCAGCTTCCATAGGCGCTCATAAAAGTTTCTTTTAATGGCAGAATATACAGAATTAGTTTGATTTATTAAGGTCTACGGGTTTGGAAGTTTTAATATTTATTAATGATATTCTGTACTTAGTCCAATTAATCATGTTATTTATGAGTTTTGCATCAAGACCTTCAATCCTTCTTCCTTCCGATGGTTGATTTTTTTTCCTTTTTCGTCTGTTTCTGTAGTGCAGGTACAGTATGTTCACAACGTCCTTTCATCAATCATTCCCTTTTCTCTACTTTCAATCACTTCCTGTCATCTTGTCCCTTCTCAGGCTCCCTCCGCATGCTTTGTTTTTCTTTCTTCCTCCCTAACCCCTCTCCTTACTGAGTTTTTATTCCATCCTTTATCTCGTACTAGTTCATTATTTGCCGAACACCTGTAATCTTCCTATTTTCTCTGTGCTATATGCCTACCCTGAAAACGATAGTTTTTCTGTGAAGTGCATGGGGCAGTGGTGGTGTTTGTGCATGCCTATGTGTCTGTCAGTCTGTAGCAGAGAGCAGTAGGAGGCTGACACATCAATCTGAGTTCTGTTTCTGGATTTAATGAGTGCACTGCAGGTTTGAGCTGCCATTCATTCAAGTTTCATTTTGCTGTCTCCATATGGCAAAGTCTGATATTCACACTTTCTGTTCCCGTGACAATTAAACACTCTTTGCTCCTAATCGACTGCAATGAGGCTCAGAATCTCATTAGGTTAACCCTCTCCTAGTTTCGATCTCTAAAAAGCTCTGTTGTTAGAAAGAGTTAAACCCTCAGTTTTTAAAGCGGAGTTACAGCGTTTTTTTTTTTTTTTTTTAAATAACCCCCATGACAATCGCTGCTTATACACTATACTACCAAAAGTATTGGGATGCCTGCCTTCACAAGCACATGCACTTTAATGGCGTCCCACTCTTAGACCCCATACACACTATCCAACTTTTGTTGTCAGAATCCTTCAGATTTAAGCCTTGTACACACGGGACGCAAATCGTATGTTGGCTGTTGTATGTAGCATACTGACTGCACTACACGATCGTACGTCCACAGAAGAACGTTCAGGTGCATGTAATTAGCATCCGGCCATTCCTGACTTCTGAGCATGCATGTTTTGCACAATACAACTTTGTTGTACCAACTTCTCTGTACGCACGATACAAGGTCGTATGAGAGCTTCTTGGTATGACCAAGTTTTCTAGTCTGCTCATACAACTCCCTTGTACGACCGTTGTATGTTCAACTGTTCAAATCACGCATACGAACGTTCGATTTCGCATACAACGGTCGTGAGTACAACCTGTTGTATACAACCGTCGAACCGTGTGTACGGGGCTTTACCAAGTGCAAGGGCCTGCCTGATTACATACAAATTGAAACTCCTATGGTTTGCCCTCATATTATATGGTTTTGGTAAATCCGAAGGAAAAAAATCTACAGAAAAAAGTGTGTATCCAGCTTCAGGGCTGGATTAATGTAGGGGCTATTGGAGCTGCAGCTCCAGGCCCCTACCTTGATATAGGCCCAGCCACCCAAAAAGAACAGACTGCTCTTGGAAAGCACTTGGCCAATGGGGAGTGATCTCCCCTGACATGCCCTGCATTCCACATACACCATCTGGGCAGTGTGGTGGCATTGATAATGGGCGCCGCATGAACAGTCTTAACGGCTCTTACAGAAGTCTGGGGCTTCCATAGTGTTACTCTTTCAGGTCAGAGTGCACGCCGATGCATGTCCATACGGAAACCTGGAAAATCAAATGGCAGGCTTCCCTAGTGTTACGTCTGTGCGCTCCGCCATTTTGAGCTGGGACGCTTGCCAGCACAGGCTCTTGGAAATGTAAAAGGGTGTCCAGTGAAAGGTCTGACCAAAATCCTCAGCACCAAGCACATGATGCTCTTTTTTTTTTTTTTTTTTTTCCAAAAAGCTTTATTGAAAAATTGACAATAAGGTACATACAGAAATAAGCCATCGCTTGGTACAAGGACAGTTGTTTGTCAATGTAAAAGTTAATGTCAAAGAAAAGGTTACAAGCAAATACATCTGACAGCGTAAACATGAATTGGGGTAATAAAGGCCTGAGTAAGATATATAAGATATATATGAACATTGCCTGAGGAGTGGAAGCAAGGTAGTTATAATCCTAAACTGCAGGGGAGATGCATGAGTGTGAATCCCTAAAGATTTGGATGAGAATGAAGTATTACCATGGATCAAGAAGTTATATAGGAAAGTCAAGGGGGTTTCAGGATGGGGCAGTTGGCTTGTGGGCCACCTGCCTTCAGTTTTCCTAGAGTATTGGTGAGCTCAGCTCGTAGATACCAACTGGAGAGGCGAAAGGGAAGCATAAGGTCTGAAATCTCAGCTTGAGTAAAAGAGTGTTCGATAAATTTCCGCCATCTGGCAAAGAAACGTTTTGCGGGTCTACAGTCTTGTGTAATAGCATCCAGCTTTTCTATAAGAAAGAGGTCCTTCAGGGATTGTTTCACCTTGGCAACGAGAGGCGGTTCTGGCTGTATCCAGGAAAGGAGTATAGTCCTGCGTGCTGCCAGGAGACAGATGTGGACCCAATGTGGAAGGGGGTCCGACATTTGTCCTTGTGGCGCACTGAAGAGATATAGCATTGGGTGTTTG
>BLSH010435886.1:2207721-2227638 GCA_018402905.1 Glandirana rugosa
CGAGTTATAACTTGGGATACCTGATTTCGACCTGTCCCGACCTAATTCTCGTAGTACACGAGTAAAAGTTCTACCACAGGAAACGGTTCGATGAAATGGGGGAGGTTTGGAATGGAGACAACGAGTTCGTGAGACTGTAGTTGTTCTAAGTCTCCTGGGAGTTATGAAAATATACCGTTCCTTTTTTTGGGTCTTAACGTGAAGTTTTTGAAACGGACGGCTTCTCGCTCCCTCCCCGCTCAGAGGGGTTATAATCTAAGATATTGAACCGCACAAATTACTCTGTTCATCACAACTCGCTTGGGCCTGACATTGCAAGCCCAGGAACCCGAACGATTTTTGAAATGTCCGGGTCCGGGTCCGTGCCACGGACACCCTAAAGTTCGGTACGGACCCGAACGTTACAGTCCGGGTTCGCTCAACACTACTTGTCTCATTAAACACGCCAAGTTATAGAATCTAATATTGGGGAGACTCGCCCCTCCCTCGCTCTTCGGCAGGCAAAGTTTTTGAAGTGCAATTCTGGGTTTTTTTCCTTGCCATATAAAAGTATTGAGGGTCCTCTGAATCTTGTTGATGTCAGAGTGCTTGAGCAACAGAGGTAAGGTTTGGAGGGGGTAAAGTAGCTTGGCAAAGGACACCATCTTGAAAATGAGCACATGATGCTCTTAATCCAGCCCTGTCCAGCTTTAGTCCATAGGGTTCAATATTGAGCTGGCCCACCCTTTGCAGCTATAACATCTTCAACTCTTCTGAGAAGGCTGTCCACAAGGTTTAAGATTGTGTCCATGGTAAGAAGCGCATTTATGTGGTCAGGCACTGATGTTGGACAAGAAGGCCTGGTTTGCAGTCTCCGCTCTAATTCATCACAAAGGTGTTCTATTGGGTTAAGGTCAGGACTCTATGCAGGCCAATCAAGTTCCTCCACCCCAACCTCTCTCTCACCCATGTCTTTGTGGACCTTGCTTTGTGCACTCATTATCATATTGTTATTTATATTTTATATGTTTACCACCTCCCTGCAATCCAAGGCTGAGACCCTAGGTAGGCGGGCACGTTCATTCCGTGACGTCTGTTGCCCGCCTCCAGATCCACCTCCCGAACAGCTATGGGCGGGCTTGCTCGCCTCGTGGTGTTACGTTCGTTCTGTGTTTTGAACGGTCGTCCTGTGGCGGTTTTTCGTCACGTAGTGACACGTTCGTTGCAGGGCGGAGTGTTCGTCACAGGACGATCGCTTCGTGGGTTTTTTTGAATAGCCTATATATATGTCCTTCACTGAAGCACACACATGGCCTGAAGAAGGGGCATAGACCCCGACAACGCGTCGCCTACTCTGTCCTCACGCTACCCAGAAGGGACCCGATGCCACACTGGAAGTCAAGCTGCAGTACACCGCTCGGACCACAGGGAACGCCGAAAACCACCGGTGCCCACCTTACCACCAGCCGGAGCCAGCCAGCTAGTGACTACTTCCCCTCCCCCTTGGGAGCAGCTGAGTCTGAGGACATTGTCATGCTTCCAGCACCTGGACATAGCTCGCAGTGGCTTACACTGCCATGCAATTTTTACTTCCACTTTTGTGAGTACCTCTTACTTGTGTTTCAATAAATCCTTGTTTACATTTAGAAGGGCACATGCCTGTGTTCTTATCTTCCATCCAGCAGCTGACGTCACCACCAACGCATTGCCACCAGTCACCCGGATATAGCCCGCAGTGGCCGACACTGCCATACGATTTTCTCCTCCATGTCTGTGAGTGCCTCCAAGCATTTTCTTTACTAACATACCATAAACGGTTTACACTTAGAGGCGCGCATGCCTTTCACCCTTGCTTTGTGCACTGGCTGCACTCATGTTGGAACAGGAAGGGGTCATCCCCAAAATGTTCCCACAAACTTGGGAGCGTGAAATTTTCGAAAATGTCTTGGCATGCTGACGCCTTGAGGGTTCCCTTCACTGGAACTAAGGGGCCAAGCCCAACCCTGAACAACAACCCCACACCATAATACCCCTTCCATCAAATCATTTGGACCAGTGCACAAACCAAGGTCTATAAAGTCATAGATGAGCAAGTTTGGGGTGGAGGAACTTGACTGGCCTGAGTCCTGACCTCAACCCAACAGAACACCTTTGGGATGAATTAGAGCAGAGAGGTGTCTGTGTCAATGGACACAGCAGCAGGACTCGGAAGCGCACTTGCACGAGTGCCCCCCTTCTCTGAGGGGGCCCTCAAGAAGTAGAGTAGCCAGGAGCGCCACTGGGGAAACCCAAAAGAAGAGGATCGGGGCCACTCTGTGCAAAACTGCTGCACAGAGGAGGTAAGTATAACATGTTTGTTATTTAAAAAAAAAAAAAACACAAACCTTTACAACCCATTTAAGTCTTTCCAGTGAAGATCAGTTCATGAAAGCAGCACTGGGAGAGTTGGTGCCAGCAACATGAAAAGTTCTAAACATCTTCAATTCTCACTGTCACGTTCCTGGCTAAGAATTTTAACGCTTTTTTGCCCAGGCATCTTATTAACAGGGTCTTTACGCCTTGGGGTTACTGTGATCACATGATCAGAAGCCTGTCCCGCTGGCTCCCAATCATTATTGTTGTCTATTACAACTCAGTCACTGTACTGAGAGAGCGCAGCTAGTGGGCTCTCAGCACAGAAAACTTGGTCACCCATGGACGCATTATTTGCATCATTTGGATTATATGGGTGTAGCGCCCCCACAGTGTAGGTCCTTGGAGGAGATGGCTGGGACAATCTGGGAGGAGAGAGCAGTCTGGAAGCCAGGAGGAACCAACCAATGGGAAGGAGAGCCATTAGACTACAGGAAAGACCGGATGGGTCTGAAGGATGGGCTGGGAGTAGTACTTCATCCAAAGACCGGGCTAGCACCAAGGTACTTTGCTACACAATAGAGAAACCTACAGCTCACACACAAAGGGTAGTTCTGAGGCCTTGCCAGCTGCTGCAGCAGGCCTCACCATGTGATAGCTGTGGTGAAGTAGAAGTATTGTAGAGGTCTGATAAATTTCCCTTCGGACCAGGAGGACAGGTGTAAAGGTCAGCAAGTAGTGTACTAGAGAGAAGTACAGGAGAAGTGTAACAGTCAGCAAGTAGTGTGCTGGAGGTGAAGAAGTGTATATACCGAAGGTGTATATAGTATGTCCTATGTTCGATTACTGGGCATCTCACAGTCATCTCTAATCCCTATCCAAGTTCAAACCCCTAAATAAAACAAAAAGAACAAAGTACCGGCCTGTTCAGTGACTTTGGATGTGTGGAATACGCATGATTGAGAGCAGCAGGTGGGTGGACCACAACTTTCAGCCACTCTTAAGGGTGCACATGGCTACATGGGCTTGAAAAGGTTAACAAATAGTTTACAGAGGAATGTTTATTGTTCTCACTAAAAAAAAAAAAAATATGTGTTTTAAGCAAAAAATAATTTATGATTTAATACTACTTTAAAGTGTTTGTAAACTCTGTTATACCACTTGTACCTACAGGCAAGCCTATAGTAAGGCTTACCTGTAAGTACTGTGAATATCTCCTAAACTCGCACAAGATCCGGCACTGCATAGCCGGAGGCCGCAAACCTGGAAGGAAGACTGGATGTCGACGTCAGCCATCTCAGTGCCATTATTGCAGCGCTGGAGGGCTTCGTTCTAAGGTACATTTCTCATAATGTGCTAGTATGCGTTGCATACTAGAACATTATGACTTTGCCTTACAGGATTTTTTTATTTTTTATTTTTTTACCACCAGCAGTTTACAACCACTTTAAGCCTTGGTTCATATATATGCAATGTGGGAAATGCAGCAAATGCTGTGTGTTTCCCACACTGTTTTGAAATCACACGACGTTCATGCGATCTGCTGTGGGTGTCAATGTTAAATTAACAACACCCCAAAACAGCTTGCAAAATGCAGTGTGATTGCCTGAATCAGATTGCAAGGGTGTAAACACCCTTGCCATCCGATTTCGGTAAGGTAAAAAAAAAAAAAAAAATAGGCCCTGCACCATTTTGGTTCAGATGTGGCATGATTTGAGCCATACAAAATGATAGGCTCAAATAGCACCGTACAGACATGGCATGCAATTTGTACAGGAATGCGGTGCGAATCCTGTGCAAATCGCATGTGATGTGCCACATAGCAGCAGTGTGAACCTAGGCTAAATGTAAAAAAAAAATGCAATATAATATTTGTTGCATGGAGGACCCATATTTCACTGTCTGAAACGGAACTATAATTCAACTTCTATGACAGACTTGATTCTGTAAAATAGGGGCAATAAAATAATATATGTTGTGAATAGCACAGATGACCTAATTTACTTTTTTTAAAGGGAATACATTGTTGTTGTTGTATTAAATATTATGGCTACTATGCAGCTCTACTGACTTTGGTTGATTCACCTGCCAAAACAGTTCACACATACCTTTTCTGTTCAAGTGACCACTTTTAATTGTGAAACATGAATATGAACACTAAAGGTAAAGGAACCGCAAGGTGCCGCCTGATACAAAACAAAAAAACAACATGTAGCTATATATATATATATATATATAGATATATACAGTATCTCACAAAAGTGAGTACACCCCTCACATTTTTGTAAATATTTTATTCTATCTTTTCATGTCACAACACTAAAGAAATTACACTTTGCTACAATGTAAAGTAGTGAGTGTACAGCTTGTATAACAGTGTAAATTTGCTGTCCCCTCAAAATAACTCAACACACAGCCATTAACCACTTGCCGACCACCAACCGCAGTTTGACGGCGACAAAGTGGTGCGATATTGCAAATCGCCGTCATCTGACGGCGGCTGCGAGATCGCGCACTGTGAGCATGCGCGCCGCCGGAGGCGCGCCCGCTCCCTCACTGTGTTCGGGGAGGGCCAGGGAGCAGGTGCGGAGGCCTCAATCGCCGCCGGCTACCCGCGATGATGCCCCCCCCGGAGTGAAAGAACGGAGGTCCGTGTAAGTAAACACGGACCTCCGTTCTGTGAGGGGGGAAGGGCTGTGATCACAGCCTTCCTCTACACGGAAGCTGTGATCACTTCCCTTCCCCAGCTAGGGCAGCCCCCATACAGTAAGAACACGCCCAGGGAACACAGTTAACCCTTAGAGTGCCCCCTGCAGGTTAACCCCTTCACTGCCAATGGCATTTACACAGTAATCAGTGCATTTTTATAGCACTGATCGCTGTATAAATGCCAATGGTCCCAAAAACGTGTCAAAATGGTCCGACGTGTCCGCCCCAATATCGCAGTACCGCTAAAAATCGCAGATCGCCGCCATTACTAATAAAAAAAAATAACCCCAAAAATGAATTCTCATCCGTAAACGCGGCCACTTTTGCGCAAACTAATCAATAAACGCCGATTGCGATTTTTTTTATCGCAAATATGAGGAAGAATATAAATCGGCCAAAAACGGTGAAAAAAAAATGTTTTTTTATATTTTTTTTTTTGGATTTGTATTTTAGCAAAAAGTAAGAAATTTGGGTTTTTTTGCAAAATTGTTGCTCTTCTTTTGTTTATAGCGGCGATCAGAAATGACGCAGAGGTGATCAAATATCACCAAAAGAAAGCGCTGTTTGTGGGAAAAAAAGGACGCAAATTTAATTTGGGTACAACGTGGCACGACCGCGCAATTGTCAGTTAAAGCGACGCAGCGCCGAATCACAAAAAGGGCTCTGGTCCTAAAGGGGGAAATCCTTCCGGTCCTTAAGTGGTTAAAGTCTAAACCGCAGGCAACAAACGCGAGTACACCCCTAGGTGAAAATGTCCAAATTGGGCCCAATTAGCCATTTTCCTCCCCAGTGTTTTGTGACTCGTTAGGTCTCAGGTATGAATGGAGAGCAGGTGTGTTAAATTTGGTGCCATCGCTCTCACTCTCTTACTGGTCACTGGAAGTTCAACATTACACCTCATGGCAAATAACTCTGAGGATCTGAAAAAAAGAATTGTTGCTGTACATAAAGATGGCCTAGGCTATAAGAAGATTGCCAAGACCCGGAAACTGAGCTGCAGCACGGTGGCCAAGACCATACAGCAGTTTAACAGGACAGGTTGCACTCAGAACAGACCTTGCCATGGTCGACCAAAGAAGGTGAGTGCACATGCTCAGCATCATATCCAGAGGTTGTCTTTGGGAAATAGAAGTATGAGTGTTGCCAGCATTACTGCAGAGGTTGAAGGAGTGGGGGTGTCAGCCTGTCAGTGCTCAGACCATACGCCACACACTGCATCAAATTGGTCTGCATGGCTGTCGTCCCAGAAGGAAACCTCTTCTGAAGATGATGCACAAGAAAGCCTGCAACCAGTTTGCTGAAGACAAGCAGACTAAGAACGTGGATTACAGGAACCATGTCCTGTGGTCTGATGAGACCAAGATAAACTTATTTGGTTCATATGGTGTCAAGCGTGTGTGGCGGCAACCAGGTGAGGAGTACAAAGACAAGTGTGTCTTGCCTACAGTCAAGCATGGTGGTGGGAGTGTCATGGTCTGGGGCTGCATGAGTACTGCTGGCACAGGGGAGCTACAGTTCATTGAGGGAGCCATGAATGCCAACATGTACTGTGACTTACTGAAGCAGAGCATGATCCCCTCCCTTCGGAGACTCAGCCGCAGGGCAGTATTCCAACATGATAAAGACCCCAAACACACCTCCAAGACTACCACTGCCTTGCTAAAGAAGCTGAGGGTAAAGGTGATGGACTGGCCAAGCATGTCTAAAGACCTAAACCCTACTGAGCATCTGGGGGGCATCCTCAAATGAAAGGTGGAGGAGCGCAAGGTCTCTAACATCCTGGAGGAGTGGAAGAGGACTCCAGTGACAACATGTGAAGCTCCGGTGAACTCCATGCCCAAGAGGGTTAAGGCAGTGCTGGAAAATAATGGTGGCCACACACAAAATATTGACATTTTGGGCCCAATTTGGACATTTTCACTTAGGGGTGTACTCACTTTTGTTGCTAGTGGTGTAGACATTAATGGCTGTGTGTTGAGTTATTTTGAGGGGACAGCAAATTTACACTGTTATACAAGCTGTACACTCACTATTTTACATTGTAGCAAAGTGTCATTTCTTCAGTGTTGTCACACGAAAAGATGTATTAAACAATTTACAAAAATGTGAGGGGTGTACTCACTTTTGTGAGATACTGTATATATATATATATATATATATATATATATATATATATATATATATGTCATAGAGTATATATATATATATATATATATATATATATATATATATATATATATATATATATGGAGATCCCTGACATTGGAGAGGTTGCTTCTCTGTAAAAGGTACAATATTCAACTGTAAAGATTAAAAACCTGAGTTTTCTCAACTTTCACCCAGTTAAAATGAATGACCAACTCACTGTATATACGTATGAAATAGTATCAAATTTATTATAGTAATAACCACATGAAAAGACAAAAAAATTCAAATGTGTAATAAAACCAGTATCCAACATACAAAATCTATCACACAATTAAAACTCCCCCCACCCCCTGTTAATCTCTATGACATGGTAGAATCAAGTTGGTGGCCTGTGTATATTTGTATGAATTGTATCTTTCACAGGTCCTCTGATATTTGGGCACTTCGCAAGGAATGCAATGTCAATTTGTAGATGGATGGACCTGAGACATCCAAGAGATAGGTAATGAAAAGTAGACCGTTGGTGATCCAAGATGGGGTCTGTAGGAATATAGACACATTAACAGATCATTCATGTAGGGACTAAGCAGTGGTCAAGAGGGGCTATGTATATAACACAATAATCCAGGCAATCTATATATCTCGCTAAAGGAGGCTAATTGATGGTGCAGTCCTGATAAACCACCCTTGCAGTGTCAAAAGTCCTCCAGGATTGGGTTACTTTTCCCTGGTGATCCACAGACCTGGTCCTAAGTGGACCATTTGTAATCCAAGGTGTATGGTAAACAAACCGTTCAAGGAATTGTATACTTAACAGTTCTCTTGTAGATGTTGGCTATCCAGCTTGTGACAATATACAGTCTTTATCCGCCGGGTGCTGCCTTTGCTGAAATAAAAGCTGTGTATCCTCCAGTCCGATGTAACGAAGATGTGCAGGGGGTTCTGCAGAACTATTTGTTTACCATACACCTTGGATTACAAATGGTCCACTTAGGACCAGGTCTGTCAGTCACCAGGGAAAAGTAACCCAATTCTGGAGGACTTTTTACAGCGCGAGGGGAGTTTATGCACCATCAATTAGCCTCCTTTAGCGAGGCATATGGATTGTCTGGATTATTGTATTATATACATACCCCCTCTTGACCACTGCTTAGTCCCTACATGAAGGATCTGTTAATTTGTGTACATTCCCACAGACCCCATCTTGGATCACCGACGGTCTACTTTTCATTACCTATCTCTTGTATGTCTCAAGTCCATCCATCTACAGATTGAGATTGCATTCCCTGCAAAGTGCCCAAATATCAGAGGACCTGTGAAGGATACAATTCATACAAATATACACAGGCCACCAGCTTGATCCTACCATGTCATAGAGATGAACAGGGGGAAGTTTTAATTGTGTGATAGATTTTGTATGTTGGATACTGGTTTTATTACACATTTGCATTTTTTGTCTTTTCATGTGGTTATTATTATAATAATTTTGATACTGTTTCATACGTATATGCAGTGAGTTGGAGTGAAGGTTGAGCAAACTCAGGTTTTTAACCTTTAGAGTTGAATAATTGTGAAACATGTTGGTGTAAACTAGCTGAACTTTGTCAGAATAATAATTTACACCTGTTGTAGCTTACTTTGTTGGGGAGAAGATATTATCTCTTTTATCAAGTCTTAACTTCAGCACCACACCGGCCAAAGTTATCAGGTCCTAGACAACCCCAAACAGCGTCAAGAGGAACTGGCTCATTTCCAAGGTCTGCATGAAGAAAGAAATACATTTCACAATATTGTTGCAGATTAATTTGGGTATCTAGTAACTCATCCAAATGTCCAATATAATGGTTACTTTGCATAAGCATATTTCATACTGACAACTTTGCAGCTAGACATGTTTTCCAGACTAACTTTATCTGTTTGGCTAAAAAAAAAAAAAACCTTTTTACCAAGCTCAATAGCTCAATGTGTACAGTTAAACATAAAAGTGAATATGTCAGAAAAATACTTATTCCCCTCATTCCACCTGCATGCTCTGTTCAGACTGAGATTATGGAATTTCAATTAGGAATCAAGAGTGAAAGAAACCCCATACTCATGATGCTTTGTGAGTACTATGGCATGGGTGCACCCTACCTTAAATATTTATTTGTTAAATAAAGATTTTATATAAATAAGAAAATACACACATCTCAATTTAAATGGCCTTCAGAACAAGCTCAGTTGAAAGCGCTGTGGAGCAGTTCATCCTCAAAATCACAGCAGAATCACTAAAGTTATTTAAAGTGGTTCTAAAGGCAGACATTTTTTACCCTAAAGTATAACTAAAGGCAAAACTTTTATTTTTAGTTTTGGATAGAGTGGAGAGGGATTAGAGCTTTCAATCTTTATTGTGGTCTGTACCCCCAATTAAGGCGATTCACCCTCTATCTGTTCTGTTTACTATTATCATTGAAAGTAAAAGTAAAAGAAAAACCAAAGTTTTGGGTTGTCCCCAGAAAAGTAATAGATGGGAAATCTTCCAATGGGGGCACTAGTTCTGGTGACCTGGGGGTCCCCAAGAAATTCCTTTAACCACTTCCACACCGCGAGCAGTATATTTACTGCAGCAGTGTGGACATGTACAGCGAATCGCTGTAAATAGACGGTAATTTGAGGAGTGTGCCTGCGGCTCTGGCGGACCCGATGTCCGCCAGAGAGCCGCGATGAGCAGCCAGAGCAAAAGAATGGGGAACCGCAGATGTAAACACGGCGGTTCCCCGCTCTGTCAGTGGGGACATAAGAGATCTACTGATCCCTGTCACTGGGATCAGTTAGTTCTCTTATGCCCATGGCAGCCCAGCCCCCTCACAGTTAGAACATGCCTAGGGAACAGTTAACCCCTTCACTACCCCCTACAGGTTAACCCCTTCACTGCCAATGACATTTATACAGTAATCAGTGGACATTTAAATTTCTGATCGCTGTTTAACCACTTCAATACTATGCACTTAGAACACTTTACTACCAGACCAATTTTCAGTTTTCAGTGCTGTTGCGCTTTGAATGACAATTGCGCGGACGTGCGACACTGCACCCAAACAGATTTTTTATCATTTTGTTCCCACAAATAGAGCTTTCTTTTGGTGGTATTTGATCACCCCTGCGGTTTTTATTTTTTGCGCTACAAATAAAAAAAGACCGAAAATTAAAAAAAAAAAAAAAAAATTCTCTATTTTTGTCACAAAACTTTGTAAATAAGTAAATTTTCTCCATCACTGGTGGGCACTGATGAGGCTACACTGACGGGCACTGATGTGGCAGTACTGATTGGCACTGATGAGGCGGCACTGATGAGGTGGCATTGATGATGAGGCACTTATATGCAGCAATGATGAGCACTGTTAGGCGGCACTGATAAGCAGCACTGACGGGTACTGAGAGGTGGCACTGATATACAGCACTGATGGGCACTGATATGCAGCACTGACGGACACTGCTAAGTGGCACTGATGGGCACTAATAGACAGCACTGATTGGCACGCATAGGCGGCACTGGGCACTGATAGGTGGGCACTGGTAGGTGGCAATGGTGGGCACTGATATGTGGCACTGGTATGCATTGATAGGGGCACTTGTGGGCACTGATAGGGGCACTGGTGGGCATATACATTGATAGGGGCTCATTCCCTGGTGGTCTAGGGTGGCATCTGAAGGTGGCACTGAGTGCCATCCACATTGGGCAGTATGTCACTTACCTGGTGGTCTAGGGGGGTCTCCCTGGTGGTCCAGATCGGCTCCCTGGTGGTCCCTGGTCGGCTCCCTGGTGGTCCTGGATGGACGCATCCCTGGTGGTCCCTGGGCAGGCTCCCTGGTGGTCTAGGGTGGCGATCTGAGGGAGGGCTGTGCTGATAAATCATCAGCACAAACCCTCCCTGTCGGGATGCAGCCGATCGGCTCTCCCCTTCTCAGGTCTGCAGACCTGAGTACAGGAAAGCCGATAAACGGCTTTCCTGTATTACACTGTGACCAGCCGTGATTGGTCACGGCTGGTCACATGGTAAAGTGCTTCGGATCTAATCGCTTTACCGAGATCAGTATTGCGGGGGGTCAGACTGACGGGCGCGCGGCGGCTTGTTATCCTGAGGACGTCATATGACGTCCAGTCAGGATAACTGAGCCACTTCCCGGCTGTCATTTTGCATACGGTGGTTGGGAAGTGGATAAAGGTCATTGGTCCCAAAAAAGTGTCAAAATGGTCCGACATGTCTGACACAATATCGCAGTACCGCTAAAAATCGCAGATCGTCATCATTACTAGTAAAAAATAAAAAAAAATAAAAACCCCAGAAATTAATTCTCATCATCCGTAAACGCAGCAACTTTTGCGCAAACCAATCAATAAACACCGATTGTGATTTTTTTTTACCAAAAATATGAGCAATATAATAAATCGGCCAAAACCGATGAAAAAAAATGGTTCTTTTTTGGATTTGTATTTTAGCAAAAAGTAAGAAAAATAGTTTTTTGGAAAATTGTCATTCTTTTTGTTTATGGCGGCAATCAGAAATGACGCGGAGGTGATCAAATACCACCAAAAGAAAGCTCTATTTGTGGGAAAAAAAGGACGCAAATCTTGTTTGGGTACAACATCGCACGACCGTGCAATTGTCAGTTAAAGTGACGCAGTGCCGAATCGCAAATAGTGCTCTGGTCCTAATGTGGGAAATCCTTCCGGGGGTGAAGTGGTTAATTTGCAGATATTTCCTATCACTTCCTGTCTGGCTATGGAACAGGAAGTAAAGGGAAATATCCGCAATAGGAGACAGATGGAGAAAAAAAAATCTGCCAGGGGTTATAACCCTCCCTTACACTGTCCAAAATGAAAAAAAAGTTTTGCCCATAGTTCTGCTTTAATGCACTCTCACCATTAATGTAAAAAACCTTTTGCAGGCAGCTGGAATTTTTGCTAGAAAATGACTTAGAGCCCCCAAAATGATATGATATATTTTATATATTTTTAAACCAGAACTCCTAGAGAATAAATTGGCAATTTTTTATGTCACACAGTGTTTACGCGGTGGTTTTTCAAACACATTTTCTTGGGGGGGGGGATACACTTTTTTGAATTTTAATGCACAAAACATAACCCACTTTTTGATAAATGTTAAAGGTGATGTTATGCTGAGTAAATAGATACCAAACATGACCCTCATTCCCATATCAAAAAGTTGTGAGGTTGCTTGGAAATGGGACAGTAAGGTAGAAAGCAGCATGTCAGGACAGATAGCAAAGAGTAAGAATTTAAAGTGGTTGTAAACCCCATTCATGAAATCTGACCTAGGCACATATATCTGTAATGTTTACTTATCTCTCTCCAAAGTGCAATGTCTTTCTGCTGCTCTGCTCCGTGTTATCAGCAGAGCCACTTCTGACAAGTTCCCCAACACACAAGATAACATCAGCTGGAGATTTGTGATGGGGAGGGAGCTTAGAGGTAGATAATTCATCCCCCAGCTAACACTACCACCATCACTAACCTAGTCTCAAAATACCAACCAAATCATTCTCTTCGTTCCTCCCAAGTCCTCCTGCTCTCTAGCTCCCTCGTTACCACCTCCCATGCTCGCTTCCAGGACTCTTCCATCCTATGGTACTCCCTAACCCAATCTGTACGATTATCTCCTGCTCTGATTGCTTTTAGATGATCCCTAAAAACCATCCTCTTCAGAGAAGCCTATCCTGCCTCCACCAACAGTACTTTGATTTTCTCCATCATCTCATCCATCATCTCATCCCCCCATTTATTACCTTTTGTATTACTTAACCCTCCTTCTTAGATTGTAAGCTCTAATGAGCAGGGCTGTCTGATTTCTCCTGTATTGAATCGTATTGTAACTGTACTGTCTGCCCTTATGGCAGTGGAGTATTTAGGTTTTGTGCTGCCCTAGGCCTGACTAAACTCATGCACCCCCCCTAATTTAAATATGAGCCACCCTTTCCTGTCAAGGCCACACCCCTTCCCATTTAAGACCTGCTCTGACATTTTCTAGTGGGGACACTAGTTCTGAGGGCCTTGGGGGATTGGAATAGATTTCCTTAAGAGATTTCCTCACACTTCCTGTTTGGCTATGGGGCAGCACAACAACTCATTGGTTGGGGCCCACCACCTGGGCCCCTTGGGATGCCCGGGTCCCCTACATGTGTATGGGCTGTCCCCCTCTAATGAGGTCCTGCCAGTATTATCATACCGGCAGCAAGTGCAACTGCTTTATGGGGGTGCCAGACCGGTTTGTCTCCTGGCCCAGTCCACCCCATAAGACTAAAAGTGTAGTGCAAGCCGACGGTGACTCTTTTCGTGCTGCCCCCCTGCAAAGTGCCGCCCTAGGCCTGGGCCTTGTTGGCCTAGGCCAAGATACAGCATTGCCTTATGGTGTAAAGCACTGCGCAAACTGTTGGCGCTATATAAATCTTGTATAATAATAATAATAAGTTCACTGGGTATAGGAAAGGATTTACAATCACTTTAACCACTTGCCGACCGCCAACCGCAGGTTGACGGCGACAAGGTGGCTCGAAATCGCGCGCTCACTGTGTTCGGGGGGTCCAGGGAGCGGGTGCTGCGGACTCGATCTCCGCCGGCTACCCGAAATGCCCCCCCCCCGCGCAGTGAAAGAACGGAGGTCCATGTAAATAAACACGGATCTCCGTTCTGTGAGGGGGGAAGGGCTGTGATCACAGCCTTCCTGTAAATGGAAGCTGTGATCTCGCCCCTTCCCCTGCAATTTAAACACTGTCACAGTTAGAACACGCCCAGGGAACACAGTTAACCCTTAGAGCGCCCCCCCAGGTTAACCCCTTCACTGCCAATGGCATTTACACAGTAATAAGTGCATTTTATAGCACTGATCGCTGTATAAATGCCAATGGTCCCAAAAAAGTGTCAAAATGGTCCGACATGTCCACCCCAATATCGCAGTACCGCTAAAAATCGCAGATCGCCATTACTAATAAAAAATTAAAAAAAAAAAAAAAACAGAAATGAATTCTCACCATCCGTAAACGCCGCCACTTTTGCGCAAGCCAATCAATGAACGCCAATTGCGATTTTTTTATCACAAATATGAGGAAGAATATAAATCGGCCAAAACCGTTGAAAAAAATTTTTATATATTTTTTTTGAATTTGTATTTTAGCAAAAAGTAAGAAATGTGCATTTTTTTGCAAAATTGTCGCTCTTCTTTTGTTTATAGCGGCGATCAGAAATGACGCAGAGGGGATCAAATACCACCAAAAGAAAGCTCTATTTGTGGGAAAAAAAGGACGCAAATTTTGTTTGGGTACAACGTCGCACGACCGCGCAATTGTCAGTTAAAGCGACGCGTCGCCGAATCTCAAAAAGGGCTCTGGTCCTAAAGTGTGAAATCCTTCCGGGGCTGAAGTGGTTAAGCAAACTTAACCAAATTTGCGTAGCAAGTCTCTAGCAAGAGTAAAGTTACAATGGTGGGTCTACAGCAAGAGCTCTGCAAGTCACAGTGACCCCCTGTGGTGGGATGATTATTGCACAACATAACTGAACCAGAACTTGAAGCAGACTTGCAGAATGTTTTCAAAGAAAGTTTATCTGGAGTCATGCAATGTGGACTTCCAGCAATTGTGCAGCAAACTTACGAAGCCTGGCAGGGCTGCTTTTAGAAACATACAGACAACCTGACATGGGGGCCCCATACAGCCAATGCTTCAGTTATGAACTCATTGTGTTCATTCAAGAAAGAAAGGGGCTGCTAAATATGACATTTACCAGACCCTTACCCCACTTTCCATCTTGAAGGATCATATTGTGTGCTTACACCTGCCGGCAGGAAGGAGAGGAGAGAAGCCAGCAGCACACCGGGGGGTAGGGGGGCACACAGGGGGGCCTGGGCAGCAAGGAGATATGTATGATGCACAGGAAGGGTGATCCGTGTGGTGGGGAGGGACAATTACTGGAATCAATCCCCTGTATGGCTCTCTCTACAGTAGCCAATGGGAGGGAGAGGAGAAGAAGCCAGCTTTCAACTGCTACATAGAGAGCCATACAGGGAATTGGTTCAAGTAATTGCACCCCCCCCCCCACAGCACCGATCACCCCTCTGCTGGCCAGGGCCCTGGTGAGACCGGTGGTAGCCCCTTATCCACTGCCCTGAAGCTTGGCAAGTCTAGCAATAGCTTAGCAAGTCATTTTCAAACTTGCTGCTCAAATGCGTGCTATCTTGGTATTTTTTAAATGCAAGCAGAGCTCAGCCAACAGCACAAGTAGCCAGTTAGGTGTGCTGCAGTTCAAGGAAGATGCTGATAGGAGGAGAGAGAAGAGTAACAGAGGGATTGGTTAATTGGTCTGCTTCTCCTTTCACTGTCAAATCACAACAGTGGGAAAGATAAAACCTGTAAGTGAACTGTAGAGAGAAAAATTAGGTCTCTTGCCCTGCTGGACAAGGCTGTGTTCTGCAGCAGAGCCGTGTAAACCAGAGGAATGGATGGGCAGAAATCCAAGTCCTTAGGCAGGTTAAACAGGTCCCATATATGTACAGTATTTTTATCTGTGTGTTTTATCTGCTTGCCTGGAGTTCAGCTTTAGGAGGCTGCCATTGCTGGGCTCTTGTTTTGTAAATGCTACTTACCTGGCTCTCCAGTTGAGTTATTGAGTTTGAGTTACAAATGTGTAGCCATGTGCTCCCTTGAGAGTGGCTGGTAGTAGTGGTTCACCTGTTAGCTGACCTCAATCGCACCATATATCACACATCTGAAGACACTGAACAGGCCGGCTCTTGTTTTTGTTGTTTTATTTAGGGGAAATAACTTGGATGGGGATAAAGGGTAACTGTGGGATGCCCAAAGAATTATGGTACATGAATTCCATATAAAGTCCTGTGTATGGACTCTCCCTCTGCAGACTATTGCTCCTCTCAACTCTCCAGCACTTTACTTGCTGACCATTTCTCTTACAGTTCTCTCACTACACAGAACTTGCAGCTTTACACTTCTTTGCTTCTCTCCAGCTCAGAACTTAGTTTCCAGCCTGAAGGGAAATTTATCAGGCTTCTCTATACCTTTCTCTTCACCACGATTAGCACATGGTGAGGCCTACCCTGTTTCAGCAGGAGCTCAGGAACACTCATTACAGGCCAGGGATCATGGGCCCCTGAGTGTGCTGCAAAAACTTGAGTGCAAACTGGGCCTTTGACAGACTACAACTCCCAGCCCATCCTCCTCCAGGTCCCATCGAACTGCTCTCTGGTAGTGACTCTCCTTTCCCTTGACTGGCTCCCAAGGCTCCCACAGACTGTCCACCATTCCTCTCCCAGCCTGCTCCAGCACTTTCTCCTCCATCCCAGGGACCGTCACTCACCGCACCGGTGGATACTCTCTCCTCCTGTAGCACCTCTGTTCTCCTGTTCACCTCCAGGAACCACTCTCCTTCCTGGCTGCACCTGAACCCCCAGGCCCCAAGGTCACCCTCCCCAGACTGGGGGCAACCTCCCATGTAGGGGTCTGCTCCACAGTGCCTCTGCTACATCTCCAGACTTCCACCCAACACTACTTCCAGATTGGGCTGACTCGTTTTAAGGAGGCCTGCCCGCTGCCAACCCTGCCTGGGGATTGGTCAGGGCTCCTTAGAACACTCCAGATGTCTCCACCTATCTCCCTGCTTTCTGCCCAGAAACCAACCTCAGGTTTCTGGATACAGAGGGGGAGGCTCTGGAGACCTCACCTGTTAAGTCCACCCAATCTTCCCTGAGCCACTCCTCCTAGCCCAGATCAAAATATTCAGGCCTGAACATTACAGTCAGGAGTGACTAAATTTACCTCTCCTAACCAAATCCCTGCTAGAAAATACACCTGTACTATGGGGGCTCTACAAATGCAAATGGACTGTTCACTGCACTTTGCAAGGGAATTTTCCCCAGAGCTTGGTGAATGAGGTGCAGCTCTACTCACTTTCATCACCAATCATGTGCAAGCAAAAATGCTGTTTTTTTATTTTTATTTTCCTTGTCCTTGATTGTGTATTCTTTGCAAAGTGAAAAATCTCAGAACATTTACTAAGGTCTAAGGTCTGGAGTAAATTCCCTTGCAAAGTGCAGCTTTCCTTGCAAAATGAACAACCTATTTGCCTTTAGTAAATCAACGCCTTTGGCTACTATAAAGTACGCTGCTCTGGCCACATTGCAATGATGACACTTGTTTATAAAAACTCCACCCCTTGTTTCCTGCATTTAGTGTAGTTATGTAAATATTACAGTCCCCACATTAGGTAAATCCCCGACCCTCCCCCCCCCCCAGCTGCTGGGACAATAAACACCACCGCTGCTCTAAAAGTGCAACTGTATAGATAATGACATCATAAGCATGGGACACCCAGAAGTACTGGGATTTACGCCTAAATGAAAGGAGCGGATGATTACGTTATGCGAGTATACTTTATTAATAAAGCACTTTTTATTATGAGACTACACTATGGAAGTCTTTGTTCTATATGCCAGTCCTTTATTAGTAGAGTAGAGTAGAGGAGTAACAGGGGAGATTTTGTGGGCTGCCATTGGAGGAGGAGGAAAAAAGTGGGAGGTTTTGGTGGTTCCTATTTTGGAGAATGTTGACTATCTGATGGGAATCTCCGTGGAAGGAGGAGAAGCCAGGATGCCCTTCCTCCATATATATCTGCATCAAGCATTTCTTAACTCACTTAGTAATAGGGGTCATTGAATTTTGGTAAATCTTTTATTTATCTTTTTGAGCACAAAGGTTGAAAAGCTTTCGATAAGTGAAGTGTGGCATGGACTTGTGGGACTCTTTGTTCACTGGTGGAGCTTGTTAGTGTGTGAATTAAGCTCTGCTTATTTTGCTATTTTATATTATATAATATGTGTTCACCACATGGGAAATCAGCATGAATGATTTCTACTTTTCACGGTCATTGATTATAGATTGAATTAATTTGTGATGGCTATGTTCTATTGGGTCAGAATATTGGTGGCATATCAAATTATTATTGAAAACTAAGTTAGCGTTGTTTATTTATACAGTTGCACAATTAATATAGTTACTCTAAAAGCTAAAATGCACTACATGAGGATGCACTCTTTTTGTTTTATATGCTGAGCTACTTTTCAGCTACAGACCACAAAATGAAAAAATAAGATATATGTTTTATAATCACTTGCCCTCCGGAAAATACATCCCTCTTCATTACCAGGCCATTTTTTGCAAGTCGGCATTGCGTTATTTCAATTGACAATTGCACAGTCATGCAAATCTATACCCAAATACAATTTGTGTAATTTTTTCCCCCATAAATAGAGCTTTATTTCGGTGGTATTTGATCAGAACTGGGTTCTTTATGTTCTATGCCAGTGATGGCGAACCTTGGCACCCCAGATGTTTTGGAACTACATTTCCCATGATGCTCAACTACACTGCAGAGTGCATGAGCATCATAGGAAATGTAGTTCCAAAACATCTGGGGTGCCAAGGTTTGCCATCACTGTTCTATGCTATAAACAAAAAAAGACCGACAATTTTAAAAAACCAAACAAAAAAAAAACAATATTTTTTTACTTTCTGCTATAAAACATATCCAATTAAAAAAATTAAAACAATCATATTACTTCCTAAATTTAGGCCAATACAGGTGGTCCCCAGATTACAAACAAGATAGGGTCTGTATGTTTGTTCTTAAGTTGTATTTGTTTGTAAGTGGGAACAGGTACATTTTTTAAGTGTAGCCCCAGACAAAAAAAACTAATTTTAAGCTTTTTGGGTGGCATAGGGAAGGCTTAACACCCCTGTAACGTTTGTTTTGCTGTCTGTTCTGTTCAGAAGATTTCCCCTCACTTCCTGTCCCAATGATAATTGGATTTTGAACATTTTGGGTTGTTGTGGAAACAAGGATTGGTGATAAAGCTTCAGTAGAGACCCCTTTTTCCCATAATAACTCTTACAGGAATGAATTTCCCTTCCTAGGGGGAGATTTCCTCTCACTTCCTGTTGTCTCCCTCTGTTTGTAAGTAGGAGTCGTTTGTAAGTCAGATGTTTGTAACTAGGGGACCACCTGTATGTATTCTGCTACATATTTTTGGTAAAAAAATCCCAATCCCTGATGACGTGTTATCTAAACACAAATTGCATTGAAGTCGCCCCCTTCTGCCCGACGTCATTTCCAGTCGCTCGGTTAAGACTATCACAGCGGTGAAGCGCACACCGCTCTGTGAACAACTGGTCCTATTTGCAAGCATGCCGTTTATGTCTGTGCTGACACATAAGCACCAGCAAATATGAGTTGTCACTTTTGGATATTTTTTAAATTCTCTTTTAACCACTTCCCGACCGCCGTATGCAGAATGACGGCCGGGAAGTGGCTGAGTTATCCTGACTGGACGTCATATGACGTCCTCAGGATAACAAGCCGCCGCGCGCCCGGGGGGCGCGCATCGCGGCGATCGGTGGTGTGGGGGGTCAGTCTGACCCCCCGCAATGCCGATCTCGGTAAAGTGCTTCGATCCGAAGCACTTTACCATGTGACCAGCCGTGACCAATCACGGCTGGTCACAGTGTAATACAGGAAAGCCGTTTATCGGCTTTCCTGTACTCAGGTCTGCAGACCTGATGAGGGGAGAGCCGATCGGCTGCATCCCTGACAGGGAGGGTTTGTGCTGATTATTTATCAGCACAGCCCTCCCTCGGATCGCCACCCTAGACCACCAGGGAGCCTGCCAA
>BLSH010435886.1:2227988-2239140 GCA_018402905.1 Glandirana rugosa
TACTTTAGTTAATATACACTTCATCACGTCGGGTGAGGAGTTCAGCTTTATGAGTTCACTTTTGTTATGTTTTTTTATATCTCACTAACCGCGAATTGGAGAACGTTATAATTATGTCACGTATATATAGTTCACGTATGTATATGGTTTATTTCAGGGATTTTTTCAATTAGTGTTTATATATTTTTTTATATTACATTTTTTCCTCTATACTTAGTCAGGTATTGGCACGAGTATTTTACTGTTTCACGTCATATAAGTTATTACTAAGTGGTGGTGCGCACTTTGTCTACTGACACTGGTCCTTGGTTATGTGAGGCCTCGTACCCGTCTTGGTCACAACAATTTAGTTCATAGCGTCGCACGACCGCGCAATTGTCATTCAAAGCGCAACAGCACTGAAAACTGAAAATTGGTCTGGTAGTAAAGGGTTCTAAGTGCATAGTATTGAAGTGGTTAAATAAAGCGGTGTTACACTATGGGATTTTTATGTATGTCTCCAATATACCAGTAACAACTTTTATGGAGGAATACTTGATTTAACAACACTGGTTCTGCCCATGCTCCGGAGTGTATTGGTTCCTGGTCACAGTCATCTGTTTCACGCGTGGTGGTGAATCATTATTGAATATACTGCACTTTGTCATTTTATGAGCACGGTTATGGACTGATTCATATCTCCTTTTTTACATTATATTTTTTTATATATTTGTGATTAACTTTTTTAGGGACTTTATTTGGTATATGTATGCACTTGATATATATGCACTGTATTAATATTGCAAGAGGTTAAGCGCCAATCACTCTATATTTTTTTGTATTGTTTTCACTTGAGTATTTCGACTTGAGGAGTGGGCTGCACTACTTCACATATAATTGATTTCATTTATGCTGTGGTGCTATATCACTGTTTTTGAAAGCACGTTGTATATTGATTGGTTTGTGCAAAAGTTATAGCATCTACAAACTATGGAATATATACTGGAACTTTTATTCATTTATTTATTTGTTTTATACTAATGGCAGCGATCAGTGACTTATATAGCAGGACTGTGATATTGCGGTGGACAATCGGACACTGACACTTTTGACACTTTTTGGGAACCAGTGACACTAATACAGTGACCAGTGCTAAAAATATGCACTGTCACTGTACTAATGACACTGGCTGGGAAGGGGCTAAACAAATAGGGTGAGCAAAGGGTTAAATGTGTGCCTAACCAGTATTTATATACTATGTGTTGCTTTAACTAAGGGAAGTAATGGTGATGGCTTTTCTTCCATCACATCCCCACTGACAGGACGGAGCTCTGCCTTGTTTACATAGGCAGAGCTCCATTCTGCGTCTCTCTTAGCTGATCAGCAGGTGCTGGTGGATATGCATTGGCCTCTATCCGCTGATCAGCATCTGCTGTGACTTATCACCCTAGGCGGAAGTGCAGAATCATGTATAGTATTGTATATACTGTATATGTGATTCAGCACAGAACGGCTGCCCTGTATCAGTAAATCTGCTTTGGGGCAGTTGGGAAGTGGTAAAAAGAACCTTCCTCTCGACATTCCGCTTACAGTTCTCATGCAAAATTTAGCCACAAATGCCCAGAAGAGGACAGAAGAAAGGTAACAAAATAGTGGAAAAAATGAGTTAGTTAATTTTGAATCTTGGTCCTGTCCCTGCTGCCCCAAACATAGGCTTATAATTACTGTCATGGTAAATACAGCCCTTTAATAAAGGACTTCTAACTATTCTCTGGAAACTGCATCAAACTGCATTCCATCTGTATTGAACTGTATTGCAATTGTACTGTTCCCCTTTATATTGCAAAGTGCTCTGCAAACTGTTGGCACTATATATATCCTGTATAATAATAATAATAATAATTCTCTAAGAATATGTGTTCCAGTGTCTGAGCTATATAAAAAAGATGCCGATTTCTACCTTATATCAGAGCATCTCCCAGTGTTTACGTGACTGCTCGGCTCTCTCCTCTACCCAGCTGACAGCAATAGTGGGAGGGGTCGAGAACTCCTGCTGACATAACCCTCGAGAGGAGGGGAGGAGAGGAGGAGAAAGCCGAGCAGTCACGTGAGTGCCGGGATTTACAAATCAGCATTTTTTTTTATATAGATCAGACATTGGGACATATATTGTTATTTAACAGAGGGAATAGGATTAATAGATTATAGTTTTTATAGCAGCAGTAGGGGAGGTTAACAGTGTCTCAAGCTGACTGGCAGGGAGGGAGGGGGGAGAGGAGGCCAGAAAAGGACAGAGCAGGACTGTGGATGACGGAGGCACGTAAACTGATCATGGTGTCAGGTCTAAGCAGCCATGAAAAACCTGGTCAGTTTACAGGGGGGAGGGCAGACCAGACGGGATCAGCCAGGTATTTTAGGTTATACAGGGGGGCAAATTACACAGCACAAGAACTATGCTGTATAATATGCTTTAAGGGAAAAAGGGAACATGATCTATTTTTTTTAGGGTAACAAACACTTTAGGTACTCCTTACTAGCTAGAGTGCTGGGGAAGTGCATATCTCCCAACTTTTTAGATGGGAATGAGGGACACCTATTAGAAAAAGTAAATAGGCATAGGGCACATCTCTTGACACACCCCCTTAAAAGGATAATTATACAAAAAAAAAAAAAAAGCATTAGTTAAACCCACAAGTGCCTTTTTTTACCACTACTATTCCTTTATACTGGCTTTTGAAATTTACAAATGCAGCAATTTAGGAATTGGATGAAAGTTTAGCACTGTCTTTTTGTAAGATAAAAGTGAATTTTATATACAACTATATTTATCAGACTAAAATGAGGGAAAAATGAGGAAGAAAGAGGGACAGAGGGACTTTGTTCTAAATCAAGGACAGTCATTCCAAATCAGAGACAGTTGAGAGCTATGGAAATGTGATATTGTTCATCAAATGCAAACGTTCAAACTAGCATGCATTTTCCTTTGTTAAAGAGTAACTCCACTTTTGTTGATAAAAAAAAAAATCATCTATGTACATTTCAAGGATTTTAACAAACTTTGTTGCAGAGTCCTACCTTTGGTTACTCTGAAGAAATCCTTGTGTGTTTGCCTGTGTCCATGTTGGAAAGTTAGTGTAATGGGAGTGGTTTCATAATTATCAATCAGCTGCTGCACCTGTAGGGCTCTAATGAGAAAAACTGCTGGTCCTGCATCCTATTAGATTAGGTTTGTGATTTTCTATTGGGAGTATCTCACCAAAAATGTCATTTTTTTGCAGGGGATACCTGTTATTTGACTTGTGTCTTAGTGGAGACTTCTGGGAAAATCAGTGAGCCAATCACGCAAGCAGGAAATTATGTTGACAGAACGCCTCCAGGTAGCCTTGCTGCATTGCATTTTACAGAAAATTGAAGAGCTGTACATTGAAAAGGAAAGGTAATTTTTAATAACATTCAATTACAATAGGAATTGTATAGACTATATTATTTTTTCTTTATTTGCTATTTTTCCCCATGATAGTGGAGCTACCCTTTAAATATAAATGGCTGCCAATATATAATTCCAATATAATATATCAATCCAATATAAAGCTGAAGTTTAATTTAAATCAATTTTTCTTCTCCTCATCAACATACTAATTCATATTTTTAAAAGAAACCTTGACAATTTCATTACAAACATTTTTGTATATCCAGTGAAATTGTCACTGGATGTCTGTGCTTTTCTTTGCAATGCAGGCATGGCTAGTGGGAGGGGAAGCAGGGTGCTGTACATAGCTTCCAGAAAACATCACAGCATCTGCCTCAGTACTCTTTAAGAGTGCCATGTGCCCGAAAACACACCTAAACTCTACTACTGCAGTTGGACAGGGCTATACACATACTGTGGCTGTGACAATTTTACCTTGGCTTGCAGAGTTCCACAGGTGGCACCGCCTGTCACTTTATCAAGGTCAATGGGAGTATACTGCAGTACAATGGGTTGCGGTACAATATTTTAGTACAAAACCTTCTTGGGATTTAAAAAACAGTAAAAAAACATTCAGGAGGTGGCAGGATCACCTGAATGCCAGACAGTTGCTTCTCTACTGTCCTCTGAAAAGAACACCACAGAATAGAAGGAATCCTACCACCTGAGGAAGCCCTTAAAGGTGAAGTAGGGCCAACATTCTTTTGGCCCTACCTGTAAGAAGACGCTGCCGAGGTATAATAGCATTTGATTGTTGTTTCCTCTAGTTCTTAGAGGAGCAGCTCTATGTAAACTTCCTGCTTCCTGTAGCAAGTGCTGTCTGATCTACAGCGTGTGCCCTGTTTTTCTGAGCGTTCTGCTACCCGTTATCTGATTCATGTGACCCGGCTTGCCTGACTTTGCCTGAACTCTGCCTGTACCGACCCCTGGCTTGCCTACGACCATCCGACTGCCTGATCCTTCTGTACCTCTGCTGCCTGCCTGTTGCCGACCCTGCTCGTCCCTGACTCCGCTACTGTGCCTGCAACCATCCGGTCCCAACAAGTATCCTGCTCTAAACATCAGCACCCTTCCAGCACATCTCCTGTCCGCTGCTGACGGATACTCCTGGACTTCTACAGGCACTCTTACCCCACCGTGCTCCTGTGGCCGCTGTTCCCAACTCCAGCGGTCCCACGAACCGGAGTCATAGGAGAGGCCACCCCCGACCGTCAGGCTCACTACCAGGTACTTAACACTACCTCTCCTGTGGATCAGAGGGGTGCACTTAGTTCTGCACTTCTGTGACCCGTATTCAGCCAATAGTAGACTAAAGTCTGCTGTCGGTTGAGATTACTCAGCCGGTCCAGGCTCTGGAAGGATTCTGATTGAATGTTGGGATCCACCCAGATGCCTGGACTGGCACCTGGATTAGCTTCTCAGCAAGTCGCTGAAAGTCTGAGCTAGTTGTTCCCACCCCTCCACAGCTCAGCGCTCCAGTGAGAGCTGGAGGGGCAGAACAGAGAGCTGGTGACTGACAGTCACCAGCTCTCTGCTCATTAAAGACTGAGAACTGAGCGATCAGTTGTCTTTGTTCACTCAGTTCTTGGTCTAGAAGCAGCGAGGGACAAATCTAGGTGAGTATAAATGTTTGTTTTGTTAAAATCCTGAACTTCTCATGCAATGTACCCAAATCCCATCCAATTCCCAAGCTCATCTCGATTTTTACAATTGAAGCATATGCCTCCAGTAAATGTCTCAAATATGCTGTGAAATTTCATTCAATTGCAAGCCTAGTGCATACACCTGGCTTTGCATCCCCTTAGGACATGAGGAACCATTCACAGGCATGGTAGAGCTGCAGGGACATATTGACTTTAACCTAGCACTGCACAGTACCATCTGTAATCAACATTGAGAAGTCCAACTTTTCTAAATTTGAGGTCTTTGCTTTCATTTTAAAATTTGATACAAAAAAAGAAAAAGAGGGTTTAAAACATTTATTAACAATAAACTCATCCTTTAAATGTTACAAAAATTGGCTTCAAAGGCAATAAGAAAGTATTTAGTTACCTGGCAGAATAACACAGAGAAGAGTAAATGTCATTTTATGGATTTTTCCCCATACAAGTAAATCTATACATCACAAGGGAAAATCAAACTTACAGCTATCGGCCTACAATTGTTGCACCTGCCCACGTGGACAGTTCTCCATTGTAAATGTTAAATGGTATTTATTAAGCTATACTTTGACACTTTAGGACTATCAGTGCTTCGGAAACAGAGAAAAAATAATGGCCTGTGGAGAGGAAAAGTATCTCTTACCTGATTGCATGAATTATTTACTTTTTTTTCTTTTTTTACACAATGCACTGACAAGTATTCAGAAAGCTGAATGCAAGAAAAGATGTTCTCTGTACATGCTGTTGATTTCCTGTTTTATATCTGAACTTTTGGAAACTTTCAGCAGGAGTAAGATTTTATGTGAGTTGTCAACAATCCAGAAAAATCTAAAGCTCGAAGATCAGCTAGTTAAAGCAAAACTATAGTAAAAAATGATGCCAGGTGAAATGTTCAGAGATATGGCTACCCACCTATTGTCTGTCACTCTTTTGCATTTCTTTACCTGTCTCTGTATTTTGCAAATATCGTATTCTAGTACCCAGCCTGTGCCCATCTGGTAGACTCTGGATTGGGAAAGTTCACTATATTAGTGATGTAACTTCTGCCCATGGTCAGTGATCCCTACATTCCTGGCATCTGCACAAATGTTGGAGCAAGGTCTTTGGGCTCCCAGTCATGTCAATTCCTTTTATTCCTGGAAAGAAGATCCAAACTCTGGGTTTGCTGCATGGAAACAGAGAATGAAACCTAATTTTACTGTCACTTATATTTCTGAAGGCTGATTTTTTTTTTTTTTTATTACGTGGCCCAGTTCTACTTTAAATGCAGACACGTCAAACAGTAAAACATCACAAAAAGAAAGAATGGCTCTGAGATAATCTAATGTTACATCTTTCTTTCATGTATATACAAGTACACTCACCGGCCACTTTATTAGGTACACCCTGCTAGTACCGAGTTGGACCCCATTTTGCCTTCAGAACTGCCTTGATTCTTCATGGTGTAGATTCAACAAATTGTTGGAAACATTCCTCTGAGATTTTGATCCACATTGACATGATAGCATTGCGCAGTTAATGCAAATTTGTCGGCTGCACAACCATGATGCAAATCTCCCATTCCACCACATCCCAAGGGTGTTCTATTGGATTGAGATCTGGTGACTGTGGAGGCCTTTGGAGTACAGTGAACTCATTGTCATGTTTAAGAAACCAGTTTGAGATGATTTGAGCTTTGTGACATGGTGCATTATCCTGCTGAAAGTAACCATCAGAAGATGGGTTACACCGTAGTCATAAAGGGATGGATATGGTCAGCAACAATACTCAGGTAGGTTGTGGCATTTAAAACCATGCTCAATTGGTACGAAGGGGCCAAAAATGTGTCAAAAAAATATCCCCCACACCATTACACCATCACCACCAGCCTGAACCATTGATACAAGGCAGGATGGATCCATGCTCTCATGTTGTTTACACCAAATTCTGACCCTACAATCTGAATGTCACAGCTGAAATCGAGACTCATCAGACCAGGCAACCTTTTTCCAATCTTCTATTGTCCAATTTTGGTGAGCCTGTGTGAATTGAAGCCTCAGCTTCCTGATCTTAGCTGACAGGAGTGACACTCGGTGTGGTCTTCTGCTGCTGTAGCCTATCTTATTCAAGGTTCAATGTGTTGTGTGTTCCGAGATGGTATTCTGCTTACCTTGGTTGTGACAAGTGGTTATTTGATTTACTGCTGCCTTTCTATCATCTTGAACCAGTCTGCCCATTCTTCTGACATCAACAAGGCATTGATGTGTTCAATACCTATTTTACCCGCTGTATATATATACAATATATATCTATATATATATATGTATATGTATATATATATATCCAAACGTTCTTACTTTTTTGTGTTAGATAGAGTTTTTGCTGTAACTCTGGTGGGGAGATTCACCCTCCTGTAAACATTTTCTAACAATCTAAACATTTAACATTTTCAACAGAACAAAAATTGGGGGTAAATCTTAGAATAGGGACAGCCTTCCTGGGGATTTCCTCGCTTCCCATTCCAAATAGACACAATTATTTATTTTTTTGCTATATTTTAAAATATCAGATAGAGAGATTTATTTCCGGCCTTGAATTTAAAATTTTGAACATGTAATAAATAATTTTACTTGACTGAAAGAAAATGCCAGAATGTGCACAAAGACACCAGGTGGAAAAGTGTTCCAGGAGGGTGATTGCTAGCACTACAGAAAATAGAACTCCCTTTCCTCCAAAAAAAAAATAAATAAAAAGTTACGCTTATGTTTAGGTTGAATATTAAAGCGGAAGTAAACCCTTCCCCAGGTTCGCGGGCTCTGGCAGTAGAAGTGGCCAGCTCTGGCATGGGACTCTAAAGGTCCGGCACGATATGCGGACCTTCAGAGCGCATGCGCCGGTGCCGTCACCAGCTGCATCCAGTGTGACTATCTCCTAAACACCAATTTAGGAGATATTCACTGTACCAGTTCAAAAATAATATCTAAAAAATCTCATGCTTTGAACAAATAAAGACTGCTGCACTTTAACTATCCTTAGGATACAAGAAGATAATGACAAACAGGTGAAAAGTAAAAAAGTTTGCGCTGTCTCTTTGCGCTGTCTCTTCAGTGAAAGAAAACTACTCCAACAGTTAATGTGACTTCACTTACAGTGTATCAAATGTGATTCTAACTTAAATCAAAATAATTTCAATAAACAGTTCAAAAAAACAAGTGTCCATTTGTATCCAAAAATATTCCAAGTGGGTGACTATGTGGCAAATGAGGTTTAATGTAGATAAATATAAAGTTATGGCTTTGGGGGCTAAGAATATGCATGCATCGTACATACTAGGGGGAGTACAACTGGGGGAATCCATAGTAGAGAAAGATCTGGGGGTTTTGGTAGATCATAAGCTTAATAATGGCATGCAATGCCAAGCTGTGGTTTCCAAAGCGAGCAAAATCCTCTCTTGTATTAAGAGAGGTATGGACTCCAGAGAGAGAGACATAGTTTTGCCCCTGTACAAACAATTAGTAAGACCTCATCTGGAATATGCAGTCCAGTTTTGGGCACCAATTCTCCAAAGGGATATTGGGGAACTGGAGAAAGTGCAGAGAAGGGCAACCAAACTGATAAGAGGAAAAGATGAGAGGAACTGATTTTATGCTCTCTTAAGAAGAGGAGATTAAGGGGGGATATGATCAGCATGTAAAAATACATAAGTGGTCAATATAATGAACTTGGTGTTGAGTTATTCACTTTAAGGTCATCACAGAGGACAAAGGGGAACACTAAGTCTAGAGGAAAAAAAGATTTAATCTCCAAATACGGAAAGGTTTCTTCACACTAAGAGCTGTGAAAATGTGGAATAGACTCCCTCCAGAGGTGTTCTGGCCAGCTCAGTAGATTGCTTTAAAAAAAGGCCTGGATTCTTCCCTTAATGTAAATAATATAACTGGGTACTAACATTGATAAGTAAAGTTCATCCAGGGAAAATCCGATTGCATCTCGGGGGATCAGGAAGGATTTTTTCCCCTGTTAGCAAATTGGATCATGCTTTGCTGTTTTTTTTTTGCCTTCCTCTGGATGAACTGTGGCTTAAGGATTGTGTATATGAGATTGTATGGTTATATATATTTTTTCTTTTTTTTATTGGTTGAACTATATGGACTTCTGTCTTTTTTCAATCTAACTAACAATGTAACTATGTATTCCACCAACTGAATAGGCTGTGCACTGTTCCCAGTGCAACTACAACACATCAATCCAAATGAAGATAAAACTAGTCTCTTACCAAATACTGATGGTCTCTAAATCATAGGAGATCATCACTCGCATGAGGTAAGTGGATGCTCTCGTCCTGTCTGTCCTCTCAACTTCCTTGGTGGATGGAACAGACAGCCTGCAATACAGCGTCCCCACATCACATATACGAGACTCTATCTCCACCCCCAATGGATCAGAGAGCTTGCTGTTCAGCGTGCCTCATTCAGGATTAGCTCTCCACTTCCATCAGGTATATAATTGGGATTAGGAACACAGAAAAAAGGCTCATCACATAATATGTAAAAACAGTGTGTGTGTGTGTGTGTGTGTGTGTGTGTGTGGGGGGGGGGTATTGAGCTAAAATATTCACTTACAGCAAGGATAAAAATGTCAAGCAGTAGAGAGAGGATGATCCAGCTTGGGATTCACCAACAGATCTGTATCGCAATCACATCACAGCTCCCATCTCCTTCCAACATGTTTCACCTTAACAGGCTACGTCTTGGAAATGGAGGATGTAGCCTGCTAAGGGGAAACATGAATTCATTTCTGAGCTACTGAAATTTGCCCTTGCCAACAACTTTTTACAATTTATGGACAAGTATTATCAGCAGACAAGAGGCACAGCTATGGGGGATCTGTGGGCTCTGGCCTATGCGTGCCTCCATCTGGGCCTCTGGGAGATGGACATAGTGTACCAACTACCGATGTACCTGGACCGGGTGATTACCTGGTTGAGGTACATCAATGATATTCTGGTGGTGTAGAGGGGTGATAAGTAGAGTTGAGCGAACACCTGGACGTTCGGGTTCGGAGGGTCCGAACAAACTTTGGAAAAAATTCTGGGTTCGGCACCGAACGTTGCCCGAATGTTATCCCGGACCCCAGACCCCATTGAAGTCAATGGGGACCAGAACTTTTAGGCACAAAAATGGCTGTAACAAAGTCCTGGCAAGTGCTAGAGGGCTGCAAAAGGAAGTAAAATGGGGGTATGAGTAGGGCAAGTGTCCTACAAAAAAATGGGGATAGGGAAAATAAATTAAAATCAAATAAAAAAAATGGGAAGGGGGGGGGTGGATGTGGAGTAGGAGCCTAGAGGTTGACTAGGCCTTGACCATGGCAGTGTAGGTGTAAGTGGTGGTGGTCGAGGAGGAGGTAGCCAGCACTGTATTTTTTTTTTTTTTTGTTTGTTTACAATTGGGGTAGCCCCCAAAATATTGAGGCCTATTCATAAAAACAAGTATACAAATGGCTGTGTGAGTCCGGTCTAAATGTTTATTCTGCACAAGGTACAGACAAGTCTTGTGGGATCCATGCCTGATTAATTTTAATAAAGGTTAGCTTGTCCACGTTGGCTATGGACAAACGGCTGCGCTTGTCTGTGATAACGCCTCCTGCCATGCTAAACACACATTCAGACAATACACTGGCTGCAGGGCAGGCCAGCACCTCCAAGGCATAAACGGCAAGCTCAGGCCATGTGGAAAATTTGGAGACCCAGAAGTTGAATGGGGCAGACCCATCAGTTAGTACGTGTAGGCGTGTGCACACATACTCTTGCACCATGTTGCTGAAATGCTGCCTCCTGCTAAGACCTTGTCTATCGGCTGGTGGTGCTGTTTGTTGTGGCAGGCTGCTGACAAAGCTTTGCTACATTTCGGCCATGCTAACCCTGCCTTCTGAGGTGCTGGCGGTGGCACAGCTGCGTTGGTGGCCTCTTCCTCCTCCTCCTCCTCTGCCTTCGCCTTGTGCTTCCGCTGAGCCCCCGGTGTCATTTGGGAATGCCCTCAGCAGCGCCTATACCAGTGTGCGCTTG
>BLSH010435886.1:2271017-2288227 GCA_018402905.1 Glandirana rugosa
TGACAAGACGTTTGTAGACCTTTGACACACATTGTGAACGGTTTTAGTTAAAGTGTTACACACAGTTTCCAGATGTTTGCAGAACAGTTTGTCCCGGTTTTAATTAAAGTGTTACACACAGTTTCCAGATGTTTGCAGAACAGTAGTTCAGTTTGTCCCAGTTTTAGTTAAAGTGTTACACACAGTTTCCAGATATTTGCAGAACAGTGATATGGGTTCGCCCGGTTTTTGTTAAAGTGTTACACACAGTTTCCAGGTGTTTGCAGAACAGTAGTTCAGTTTGTCCTGGTTTTAGTTAAAGTGTTACACACAGTTTCCAGATGTTTGAAGAACAGTGATATGGGTTCGCCCTGTTTTAGTTAAAGTGTTACACACAGTTTCCAGATGTTTGCAGAACAGTAGTTCAGTTTGTCCCGGTTTTAGTTAAAGTGTCACACACTGTTTCCAGATGTTTGCAGAACAGTGATATGGGTTCGCCCGGTTTTAGTTAAAGTGTTACACACAGTTTCCAGATGTTTGCAGAACAGTAGTTCAGTTTGTCCCGGTTATAGTTAAAGTGTCACACACTGTTTCCAGATGTTTGCAGAACAGTGATATGGGTTTGCCCGGTTTTAGTTAAAGTGTTACACACAGTTTCCAGATGTTTGCAGAACAGTAGTTCAGTTTGTCCCGGTTTTAGTTAAAGTGTTACACACAGTTTCCAGATGTTTGCAGAACAGTAATATGGGTTCACCCGGTTTTAGTTAAAGTGTTACACACAGTTTCCAGATGTTTGCAGAACAGTAGTATGGCTTCTCCCGGCTTATTTATACTTTTTTGACACAGTTTGAAGATGATTTTAGAACTGTGATATGGCTTCTACCGTTAATTAATACTTTTCAGACACAGTTTGAAGATGGTCCACATCCACCTCCATTTTTGATTTTTTTATGAAATTATTTTTTTAAAAAGACTTTTAGTTATTTCCCTGTCCCCAATTCTTTGTAGGGCACTTGTCCCACCCTTACCCCCATTTCCTTCCTTTTGCAGACCTCTAGGACTTTCCAGGACTTTTTTACAGCCATTTTTGTGCCTAAAAGTTTGGGTCCCCATTGATTTCAATGGGGTTCGGGGTCCGGGACAAAGTTCGGGTTCTGTCCAGACCCAAACCTGGAATTTGTCCCGAAGTTCGGCCAAACCAGCAGAACCCGGACTTCCAGAAGTTCGCTCAACTCTAACAGTGATATGATATCACTGTTCTACAATTATCTTCTAACTGTGTGTGAAAACTATCAATTAGCGGGGAGAAGCCAGATCACTGTTCTAAGAACAGTGATATCTCATTTCACTGTTCTTAGAACAGTGATCTGGCTTCTCCCCGCTAATTGATAGTTTTCACACACAGTTTGCAGATGTTCTAAGAACAGGGATATGGCTTCTCCCGGCTAATGTATACTTTTCTCACAGAGTTTTAAGATGATTGTAGAATGTACAATCATCTTAAAACTCTGTGATAAAAGTATAAATCAGCTGGGAGAAGCCATATTGCTGTTCATAGAACAGTGATATGGCTTCTCCCCACTAATTTATACTTTTCTAACACAGTTTTAAGATAGTCCACATCCACCTCCATTTTTGATTTTTTTATGTTGTTTTTTTTTAATTATTTAAAGTTATTTCCCTATCCCCATTTCTTTGTAGGGCACTTGTCCAGCCCTTACCCCCATTTTCCTTCCTTTTGCAGACCTCTAGGACTTTCCAGGACTTTTTTACAGCACTTTTCAGAATTTTTAGTAAAATTACCAGAACCCCGGACCCGAACCCGGACTTTTTTTGAAAAGTCCGGGCTCGGGTCCGGGTCACGGACACCCAAAAGTTCGGTACGGACCCGAACGTTACAGTTCGGGTTCGCTCACCACTACTCATTATGCCTCATAGTGTTAGGTCTGCCAGGAACCCCAACCTTCACTCCAGTTTCGTGACCAGTAGTCTTGTTATCCCGGTATCAGGTGGAGGATGGTCCTGCAGCCAGAATTCTGGGACCTCTATGGTAAGTGCAAACAGACTAAATAAAGGAACAACAAATAAATAAGTGACTCACGGTTAGTAGTGGGTATAATCGGTGTGTTGGAAATCGGAAGTCAGTAGGTTAGCAAATCCAGGCGGATATCCAAGGGGTATACCAGAGACAACGTCAGGGACAGGCAAAGTTTGGCAACAATCGGTCAACGTAATCCAAAGGGCAATCCAAAAGCGTAGTCAGGAGCAAGCAGGAGTTAGCTACAAGTAAAACAATCTGTAACAACAACAGGATGTGGAACTTATACTAAGGCAGGGATAGGAAGGGGAAGTGAGGATTTATAGGGTACTAAATGAGGTAACTGCCTACAGCTGACCACTGGGTGGAGCCGTAGCTCATTGCCAGGAAGCAGTAAATAGCCAGGGCTTCACACAGAAAGGAATAGCTCTGTGGCTCAGGCCCTAGGTAACTGATCAAAAGAATACAGCTCCCAGGATTGATTCCCGGTTCAAGGCGTAACACAACACCGTTAGGTGTTCTAGGGCCATAAATTACACATCTAATTTGTAGAATACCTCTTGCACTTTTGAAGGCCCTGGAGCACCAGGACAATGGAAACACCCAAAAAAAGAAACCCTTTTGGTGTGTTTGCTTTCCAAAATGGGTTAATTTGTTTGGGTGTTTCCATTGTCCTGGTGTTCCAGGGCCTTCAAAAGGGCAAGAGGTAGTCTACAAATTAGATGTGTTATTTATGACCCTAGAACACCTGATGGTGCTCCCTGAATGTTGGGCCTCTGTATGTGGCCACACTGTGTAAAAGTCTCACACATGTGGTATCGTCATACTCAAGAGGAGGAATACAATGTGTTTTGGGGTTTAATTTGTGGTATGCATATGCTGTATGTGAGAAATAACCTGCTAATATGTACAATTTTGTGAAAAAAAAATCTTAATTTTGCAAAGAATTGTGGGAAAAATTACAACTTCAAAAAACTCATCATGCCTCTTACTAAATACATTGAATAAAATAAAATGATGCTGGCCAAATGTTTGCGCATCACAGGGCCAGCGCCTGGAATGCACAGCAGGGCCATACTTCCTTGTTTCAGCTGACATGCATTTCAGTAGCTGTATGGCAGTCTCATGGCACTGTTTATTCATGGCAGTACATTTTTTGCCTTTCTATCTGGCAACCACCAGCAGGGCCCCCTACTTAAACATCCTGGTACCCTGGATTTCAGTACACCCCAGCACTATATCTGATGATTGTGAGTATCCATTCTCATAGGAATATAAATAATGCCTGGTCCACAATGCTTGGTGCCCGAACATGCAGAGCTAAAGATATGTAATATATAAGGGTTTTTTTATATAGATTCTATGTTTTTATATTTATACATATTATCCTTGTGATGCCTGGTCAATTGAGGTTTATTTATATGTGCACTTTTTCAATTGTATGATCTGATTGCATGCACCCTCCCATGGGAGGGAGGATCCTAAACCATAGGTCACATGGGACACCCTTTTAATCATACTGATGATATAAAGGCCAGCTGCCTGCACTCCAAATTCAGCTCTGAAGAAGTGGGGACATCCTTCGAAACACGTCCGTTTTTGGACTTTTCCTTCCACCATTGTTATTGGCCAGCAGATCATGCTGGATGGAGCAGCTGGTGGACTTTACTGTATATTTTATATTGTGCTTGATCTTATCATTCGTTTGTGAGTATGCTTGTACATCTTTTAAAAATAAATTATTGCAAAGGTAATGCGCTGGCTGGTGCGCTCTCTGTTCCCTTTCTTTACATGCTAATTCCCTGGCAGCTGTCCAGCCAGACTTTGCTTATTCCCTGGCCGCTGTCCAGCCGGACTTTGCTAATTCCCTGGCCGCTGCCCAGTCGGACTTTGCTGATTCCCTACCTGCTGCCCATCTGGATTCTGTTAGCTGAGTTGAGCTTCTGCCTGCTGATGGCTCTGCAGCTTCCGAGTTTCCATTGTTGCCATGTGGCTTACATGGATTATCTATTTGAGGTAAGATCCCTATTGTTGCCTGTCCTAAATTTTTTTTGCAACCATTTGTTCCTGTTGCACCAAGACAGGAGGTCCAGATACCCATTTTGAAAGTGAGTGCTGAACCTGCTATTATAGCCCCAGTAGTACAGATCCTCTAGGGAAGGGCAGACTTCCAAATGATCCTTGTCCAGGTGCATTAGGAGACCCAGGTTTATGTAACCTCTGCCTTGGGTAGACCTGAGCAGCTGTTAAATTGTGAAGCAGTCTCTAGCAACCAAGATGGGGAAGGTCAGTGGTTATGGGACACCCTGGCATCAGGGTACCTGTAAGGACCAAGGACTTCAGTGTGAAACTTTCAGAATCCCAGCATTGGGACATATGCTGCTTGACGGAATTGCAAACTCTTATTGTTGCACCTCCTCAGGGATCTCTCCAGCAGGGAACCCAGCCAGCTTTTGGACCCTGGAAGTGGGTTATCCAGTCAGCTTCCAGACAAGGTGGGGCATGATGGTGCTCCTTAAGGGGAGGGAACTGTCAGGACCTGGATAACCTGCTTGTGGCACTGTGCTTCCCAGAGCAGAAGGTTGTAGTTCTGGTATCCACCAGTAGGTGTCTCCCAGCAGCCAGCAGATCCAAGTAATTCATTTCCACTTGATGCTGACTGCTGGGAGGGTATTTAGGTCCTCCCCTACTACTGTCTCTCGTTCTAGTCTTTTGCTGCTGCCAGATACTGTTTGCTATTGATCCTGATCTTGCTTTTGCCCTATATCCTGTTGCCTTGTTCCTGCTCTCCCTTCTTCCTGATCCAAGTTTTGGTTCCTCCTTCCCATGTGCTCCCTGTACCCCCAGTTTCCCCCTGCTTTTCTGTGTTCCCCTTTTTGTATATTATGTATATAGTTATTTTGCTAGTTTGTTAGGTTGTTTAGTTAGGTATTCTGTCACTGGGTTTTTAGTTCACTTATATCTTGATGTTTGCTGTGTGCTAGTGTTTAGATGGGTTTTGGTTTACTATAAATAAATCTTACTTTAAATATATATGGTCTGATACCAGGTTCCTGAGTGTAGCTATGCAGATTTTACCACCCTGCTGCTGATTCCTGACAAATATCCTATTGCACTGAACATTTTGTGTAAAAAAATAATTTTAATTTTCTTTCTGCATTTCCATATGGCAAAACAATGAAGACTTTGAAAGGCACACCATCCCTGTCATAAAAATACCTTGGGGTGTATGGTTTCCAAAATGTGGTAATTTTGCAGGTGTTTCCACTGTACTGGTGCTCCAGGGCCTACAAAAATGTTATAGGTTGTCAGGAAATTAGATGCATAATTTATGCCCCTGGAATACCTGAAGGTGCTCCTTGGATTTTAAGCCTCTCTATATGACTAGGCTGTAAAAAAGTCTCACAAATGCGGTATCGCTGCCATGGTGTAGCGGAATGTGTTTTGGGGTGTAATTCTAAGTATGCCTATGATGTGTTAGAAATATATTTAAAATTTATGAAACAAAAAAAATATATATATTTGACAAATTGACAACCTTATGTAAAAAATACATTTTTAATTTTCTTTGCTGCGTTTTCCAAAAAACCTGTGGCAAAAAAAAATTGTTTTTCAAAAGACTCACTATACCTTTAAGAAAATACCTTGGAGTGTTTGCTTTCTGAAATGTGGTCATTTTGTGAGTGCTCTAATGCCTCCAAAAATGTAGTCAGGAAATTATTAATGAGATAAGTAATTTATGCATAATTTATGCTCCTTAAAAGAGAATTATGGGTTTTCATTTTTTCCCCCATTATACTTACCTAGATGGATGCAGCATCAGTCCGATACTGCATCTGTCCCCCGGAGTCTGTACACTGAGAACCAAGTCAACAAACACCGCGGATGGCTTGGTTCTCACAGATCCCCGAGCGGAGAGCTGCTGGCTGTCAATCAGCAGCTCTCCTCTCTCCTCCTCCATGCTCACTGGAGCACTGAGCTGTGGAGGGGCAGGGATTGGCCGTCCCAGGCTCTCAGTGGCTCGCTGAGTGGCTGAGACAGCAGTCGGTCCAGGCACTTGGCGGATCCCAACACCTGAAGTCGTGATGACGAGGAGCCTGTCCCGACTTCAGTGACATCAGCAGAGAGCAGACTTTAGTTCCCTCTCTGCTGAAAACAGGTCACAGGAGTGCAAAACGGATTGCACTTCTGTCACCCATAGGAGAAGTATGGTCAAATGAGCTCAGGCCATACTTCTCCTTTAAAAGCCCAAAGATGCTCCTTGGATTTTGGGTCCTATATGCATCTAGGGGGTCATATTACCATACATTTGAGGCATAGCAGAAAGTATTTTGGGATTTAATTATAAGTATGCCTATGCTGCTGTGTGTAAAAAATAACTTGTTAAAATGACAACTTTGTGAAAAAAAATATTTAATTACTCTATTTTCCAAACAAATGTGTCAAAAAAATTAGAACTTCAAAAAACTCTCCATGCCTCTTACTAATTACCCTGGACTGTTTACTTTCCAAAATGGGTCATTTGGTGTGTATTTGTACTAGGGATGCACCGATACCTATACTAGCCGATACTCTGCCTTTTCGCGAGTATCGGTACTCATGAAAATTGGCCAATACTGGAAACCGATACAAGATAAAGATTTCCGGCCCTCCATTTTGCGGTGAGTGTTGACGCATGTCTCTGGCTGTGCTGCTGTCTGTCTCCTCCAGGCTGTTTGTTAATGGCAATCGGTGAGTGAGTGCTGTGTTGATGTCTCCTCTCCTGTCTTTGCAGTCAGTGAATGTTGTCTGTACATGTCCGACCCACACAACAGCAAGCATGTCTCTCTGAGCTTATATGGCGGCCAGTGTCAGTGAGTGTTACCTGTTACATGTCCCACACCACAGTAAGCAAGCATGTCTCTCTCAGCTTAAATGGCGGCCAGTGTCAGTGAGTGTTACCTGTTACATGTCTCACACCCCCAGCATGTCTCTCTCAGCTTAAATGGTGGCCAGTGAGTGTTACCTGTACATGTCCCACAGCATGTCTCTCTCTGCTTACATGGAGGCCAGTGTGTAACTTACCTTTGTTACATGTCCCACACCTCACCCACAGCATAGTATGTCTCTCTCTGTTTACAATACATGGAGGCCACTGAGTGTTACCAGGCTGTTAACATGTCCCACACCCACATGTCTCTTGCTTACATCATGTGACGTCCCATTGTCCCCTGTTCAGCTGTGTATGCAATGTGCACCCTTTCCTTTACAATTAGAGTATTAAATTACTGCTGCGGCCTGCAAGTGTTTTGTTTTACAATGCATTTTTGTATGCCTTTTTTTTCTCTTTGCACCTTGGCCTTGCATTTGTCCATCCAGTCGCGTGTTATTGTACAGTTTTTATTTTGCTGGCTGGGTTCTCAAGAACATTCTCTCCGTTTTTTTTTCTTTTACATGTCATTAACATTATAATTTAACATGTTCTGTGCAATTTGAACTTTCAGAACTTTTTGACAAGCAAATAAAAGCATTTAGTTTAGTTGTTTCACAAGTCTTTTGGGGTTCAAATTTTTCATTTCATAAAGAAAACTAACAGAAATCTTCATTCCCTTTAAAAAATGGTCACATGACCAAAAAATAGGTATCGATAATCGGTACAGGCTACTACCTAAGGTAAAGTATCGTTACTCGTACTCGGTGGCAGATAAGTGGTATCGATGTAACCCTAGTTTGTACTGTACTGGCATTTTAGGGCCTCTAGAAATGAGATGGGCAGTCATTCAAGCACTATTAAACAATTTTTAAATATATATACCATACTTTGTAACTATGAGTCTATAACTTTCACACAGACTATATACTAAACACTGATTTGGGTTACCAAAGTAGCAGAATACATTTTGACCTACATTCATGAAGAAAGATAATTTATTTAAAAATCTATAAAAGAAACTAAGAAAAGCTAATTTTGTTCAAAATTGTTGGTATTTTTTAGCTTATATAGCAAAAAATAAAAAACCCAGTGGTGATTAAATACCACCAAAAGAAAGCTCTGTCTCAAAAAAAGTTCATTTGGGTACAGTGTTGCACGACTGAGTAATTGTCATTCAAAATGTGACAGCACTGAAAGCTGAAAAAATGGCCTAGTTAGGAAGGGAGTAAAAGTGTCTGGTCTTGAGGTGGTTAGGCAGAATGAAACAAAATAAATTAGTTACTTTATTCCCTTAACTTCAAAAAAGATAGCTACAGCCAGTCAGAGTTCTTAGAAGTCAGAACCCACAAGAACATACTGTAGACAGTGTAGCATACTTTTTTCACAAGTTTCTTTTCTCTAAAGGGTTAGCCCCTAACCCTAGATATTTATAAATGGAACCTGGTTGCCAGCGTTTTTTTTCCTTCATATATTCCAGCAGTTAGATCTCCCAGTCATAATTCCAGAATTGTCTTCTGTCCACCACAATGTTTTTTTTGGATTTTCTTTTCCTTGTTAAAAAGGGCTTCCAGATTCCAATAAGCCCCCTGCCCGCAGACCCCCACAACCACGGCTAAGTTTGTGGGGATGAGGCCCTTGTCCCCATCAATATGGGGACAAGGTGTTTTGGGGTGGGGGCCCCAAAGCACCTACCCCCCCCCCATGTTGAGGGAGTGTGGCCTGGTATGGTTCAGGAGGGGGGGCCTGATAGGGACTGGAGGGGGGACCCCACATCGTTTTGTCTTTACTTTTTTCCAATTGCCGGGTGCCGGCAATTGTAACCTCGAGTCAAATGGGATTTGACTCGTTTTTTTTTTTTCTTTAGAAATGTCATTTTCGTTGCAGTATGTTGTATGCATACTACAGATGCGTCACTTTACGGGCACATTAAGAGGACCCCCAGGCACTATATTTAAAGGAATTTTTCATTTTATTTTTATTGTTGCACTTTAAGAATAATTACATTCACTGTTCCTGAAAAAAACTATAGTTTTTTTTTTTAAATAATGTTATTGATACATGTACCCCAGGGCAGTACCCAGACCCCCATACCCCTTTGATGGCCAATTACTTAAATAGAATGGCATTTTGGATTATTCCTGTTCAGCTACAGAATAGGGTTAGCCGTTCGGGCTAGAACATTTCCCCTCTTTGGGTGTTCTGCTGCCAACTGAACCAGTGGCTGTTCGGCCCATGTCAATAAGAAACCAGTAGTCTAAGTTTTGAGCATTTACTGGATATGGAAATATCAGATTAAGATGAATTGTCCCTTTAAATAACAAACAATATAAAAATAATGCTACCACAACAGCTATTTAGCCAATATGGAATGAAGAGTATTTTATTTTTTATTTTTATTTTTTTATGAGAAAAACAGTCAACTAAAACCATTGACTGCACCGAAACAGCTAAATATTTTGAACCATCCAACATAAAAATTGTATTTATAATTGCGTAAACAGTGAAAAAGTGTTTTTCTTGGTGACATAAACAACATCAATGTGCTTCTTCATCTGTGTGCTGACAGGAAATGATAACAAGGTTATTAATTAAAGGAAACAACTGCCCTCCCGTGGGACTACACAACATGTACCGTGACAGGTTGGCAGATGACAAAACATCAAGAGGGACCCATATAAATCATGACAGGGTCACATATGTTTTATCCTACCTTCCAACCACCATGCTAACAGCATCCATTATTGTTCCTAAGATTCTAACTTTCTAAGATGTAATCTTATATTTGTCCTTGGTCTTTTTTATTTTATATGGCCTACTGTAAACATCATCGGAGAAGAACTATTGTCAGAAAAAAATGACTTAATCTCTAAACCACAATTGTTGCAACATTCATCATGCCTCCTCCATCATGTCTTCCCCATATAAACTCTACTTAGGTTCGGTTGCAATTTTTTTGAAGTTTATAGAGCAGAACAAACTGGTGGTAAACTGGCTTCTGTTCCTAAAGCTGAATACAAGTATGGAATTCTTGCAAAGTTACATATGATCCAGCTGGGACCTCCAATGTAACTATGCATAAACCATACCAGTGGAATCCATGCAGAAGCAGAAAATGTATTAGCCACTGCTTTCTTCCGATTTCCATGTTGAGCGGCTGCCCTGCTGCATTGTTACCTTATTGATTGAATGTGGTGAAGATTGTGACTCCCCACCCTACCTTAATCTAGAGAATGTCTTGCATCCATTTAGAAAAAAAGACATTAAGGGATGAGTTCACCTTTCGTAACATGTTACATCCATATTCAGGGTGTAACATGCAACATGTTGTGAATGGACCGCCCCCCGCACCTCCCCAATCCCCGCTGTGACAGCTAGAGGGGTTATTATCCGCCCGCCCAGCCCCATCACTGATTGACAGGGCTCTGTGCATGGAAAACTACAAGGTCCCGCAGCCTTTGCAGTTGTTGACTTGTAGCTTTCATTGAACTACCACGGCGCTGTGGAGTGCCATGGTAGTTCATTCATGCTTCCTGTCAGATTGTATCTACTTATCCGTATGGGGAATATGGGTAAGCAGATACATTGTCAGATCTGCTGGAGACCTGCATGGCACCAGTGTTCTGCTGATCGCTGGTGCAAAGCTTTACAGGCTCCAAAATAAATGATGCTCTGACAAAGTTCCAGGAGGAATGAAACATGTAAGCATCGGACCCCCCAACCCCTGATGCCCAGCAGCTATAGAGATCCAAGGAACCCATGCAAACTTTTCAACATAGGATTCAATGACTTTCCACTAGATTGATTAGCTTGCAGTTGATCTCCTTGCTGCTGTCTGCAGAAGTACCTTTTCTTGAGTGATAGCCTAACACATGGACTGTGTATCCGTGGTACTTCAAAGGACTATCATCTGCAGCAAATAATCAGCATTTTTTCTTGCGACAAGATCTGCCCATGGACATTGCAGCATCTGCTAAGCCCTGCCAAGAGTGGTGCCTGAGGACTACGGCATATATCCAGCCCTTATTCGTGGAAGCGGGACAGTGAGTACCTATAAATTTTTGCAGATCAATCAGATCATCATTTGTGTGAGGTACCTACAGTTAGAGTTGCCACCTCATCCCTTTAAACCCGAACACATATGAATTACACAGGTTGTGGGGCTGATTAAGGAGGTAATTAAACTCACTTGGTGCCTCGTCTGCATTAAATTAGCCTCAGAACCAGTGTGATTCATGTACGTTCGGGTTTAAAGGGATGAGGTGGCAACCCACCTACAGTGTCGGGACCTGCTACGCACTGCCGGATTGGATGCTATATTGAATGATTGTGTATATATGTGCACACTGCTCACTCTGATCTCCAATTGAGGGCTGAAGTCCATCTATGCAATACCTCTTTGAGAGGCTAACAGTGGAATAGTCAGCACCCACGGGTCATTATACACTCATCAGCTGTTTGGAGTTTCACTGAACTTTCACTTGCTGTATCTCCCACATGACAGGCTTCTGGGCAATCCTTTTCCTGCGAGGACTGATAAAATACTCATTGTTGGGTTGTACTAGTGGATAGTTTTGCGGCATTCCAGCTTCACATACGGACTATATCTTTTCATGTGACAACACTGAAGAAATTACACTTTGCTACAATGTTAAGTAGTGAGTGTACAGCTTGTATAACAGTGTAAATGTGCGGTCCCCTCAACATAACTCAACATACAGCCATTAATGTCTAAACTGCTGGCAACAAAAGTGAGTACACCCCTAAATGAAAATGCCCAAATTGGGCCCAAAGTGTCAATATTTGTGGCCACCTTTATTTTCCAGCATTGCCTTAACCCTTTTGGGCAAAGAGTTCATCAGAGCTTCACAGGTCGCCCCTGGAGTCCTCTTCCACTCCTCCATGACGACATCACGGAGCTGGTGGATGTTAGAGACCTTGCACTCCTCCACCTTCTGTTTGAGGATGCCCCACAGATGCTCAATAGGGTTTAGGTCTGGAGGCATGCTTGGCCAGTCCATCACCTTTACCCTCAGCTTTTTTAGCAAGGCAGTGGTCGTCTTGGAGATGTGTTTGGGATCGTTATGTGGAAATACTGCTCTGCGCCCCAGTCTTCGAAGGGAGGGGATCATGCTCTGCTTCAGTATGTCACAGTACATGTTGGCATTCATGGTTCCCTCAATGAACTGTAGCTCCCCAGTGCCAGCAGCACTCATGCAGCCCCAGACCATGACACTCCCATAACCATGCTTCACTGTAAGCAAGACACACTTGTCTTTGTACTCCTCACCTGGTTGCCGCCACACACGCTTGACACCATCTGAACCAAATAAGTTTATCTTGGTCTCATCAGACCACAGGACATGGTTCCAGTAATCCATGTCCTTAGTCTGCTTGTCTTCGGCAAACTGTTTGTGGGCTTTCTTGTGCATCATCTTTAGAAGAGACTTCCTTCTGGGACGACAGCCATGCAGACCAATTTGATGCAGTGTGTGGTGTATGGTCTGAGCACCGACAGGCTGACCCCCCACCCCTTTAACCTCTGCAGCAATGCTGGCAGCACTCATACCAAAGTCATCCAAAGTCATCCTCTGGATTAGACGCTGAGCATGTGCACTCAACTCCTTTGGTCGAACTTGGCGAGGCCTGTTCTGAGTGGAACCTGTCCTGTTAAACCACTGTATGGTCTTGGCCACCGTCCTGCATCTCAGTTTCAGGGTCTTGACAATCTTCTTATAGCCTAGGCCATCTTTATGTAGAGCAACAATTCTTTTTTTCAGATCCTCAGAGAGTTCTTTGCCATGAGGAGTCATGTTGACCTTCCAGTGACTAGTACGAGAGAGTGAGAGCGATATCACCAAATTTAACACACCTGCTCCCCATTCACACCTTGGGGAGACCTTGTAACACTAATGAATCACATGACACCGGGGAGGAGAAATTACTAATTGGGCCCAGTTTGGACATTTTACCTTAGGAGTGTACTTAATTTTGTTGCCAGCGGTTTAGACATTAATGGCTGCGTGTTGAGTTATTTATTAATGGCTGTATGTTGAGTGTCATTTCTTCAGTGTTGTCACATGAAAAGATATAATAAAATATTTACAAAAATGTGAGGGGTGTACTCACTTTTGTGAGATACTGTATATGAATCTTTTTCCTGCTGCCCCCTCTTCATGACAGGCAATCAAGTTATCTTATCCTGTTATTAACAGGATTCCAGCATGGCTGAAGACTTAACCATGCTACCTGTATATAGTGGACATTTAGTCTGACAGGCTCCAGGAAATTCCTGTTGTGGGGGGGTTCCGCACGCCCCCATTGAGATTTTAAGGTCCATTCAGGCACCCTGGATGGCCATGCCTCCATGTTGTTTCCAGGGTGCACCTGGGCTGGTGGTGCTAGATCTGGGGTATCATCTCTTGGGGGGCAACAGTGGCAGTCCCCTGGTTCCAGCTCGACAGGGGGGGCTTTTCCCACAAATTAACTTCAGAACAGGGTGCACAGGGATTTAACCGGGGGGGGGAGGGGGGGGGAGAGGGTAGGTAGTAGATAGGCATTCACCATTGTGTTAGAGAGGTTCATAGGTGAGAAGAGGTGAGGAATGTGTGTGTTAAGTTAATTGTGGGGGTAAGGAAATCCCATTTGGAGAGTTGTATCTTGATTTGCTGCAATACAACAATTTTTTTATTAGTGGAGATAACCCTTGGATGTGCACGGTTTTCTTTTTAGTGACAGTCTATGTGGTGCATACATCCTGCCTATATAGGTGGTACCCTCATGCTATATATCAGGATCCCGGTTTTTGTTTTTTCTCTTTTACTTTTCCACCAGCGTCTCCTCCCGAATAAATAGGCTCTCCCAGCAGGCCATGGGCCCAAAAACAAAAACCTGCCAATTGACTGAAACAGCCTATCCACTCCTAGTCAGAATTCACTATGCCCTTGTCATTCTATTGCCACAGGCAACAATGCCACCTAGTGACAGAAGAGAGAGATGCATCAAATCCAGAGTTAGGGAAAAGTCAATGGATTAGCCAGGCTAGTTGCCACATAGCAAGCTAAATTTGTTAGCAACCCTGCCTAAGACCAGGGTGCTACATCTAACCCCCCCCCCCCCAAAATAATACCTGTAAGGCAATTGCATAATGTGCTAGCATGCATCGCACACTAGCACATATATGAAATACTCAACTTGGAACTAAGTCTTGAGCACTGTGCTGTAACTGCTGTGAGGGCTGACATGTTCTCCCGGTCTTTCTTCTGGGTTCGCATGCTCCGGCTATGTGATTGGCAGGGGCTGCAATGATGTCACTACCGCGCATGCGCCCTCAGTTCTGGCACGAAGCTTCAAAGTACATGTTCTGGTGATGTAACTGGCTGCATTCAGGGTGACTATCTCCTAAACGGTGCACCTTTAGGAGATAATTATTTTACCTACAGGTAAGACTTATTACTGGCTTACCTGTAGGAAAAAATTACCAATCTTTAAAGTAAACCTTTCCTAAGAGATATATGGTACTCTTTCCGAAAATGGTTGTTATGGTGATGACTTGCTTTCAATGTTTTCTGCCTATGGTTTCTGTTGTTCAATGCATCCTGGAAGTAACACAAGGAAAGTCAGAAGTCCTTATCTGCATACTTGTTCTGGGTTAGTGACTGTAACTAGTAACAGGGTCAGCATGACAGCCAGGTAATTAGCATTTGCAGAATAATTTATATCAGGTGTTATTAACTTTAACCACTTCCTTACTGGGCACTTAAACCCCCCTCCTGCCCGGACCAATTTTCAGTTTTCAGCGCTGTCACTCTTTGAATGACAATTGTGTGGTCTTGCGATGTTTTACCCAAACAAACTTGGCGTCCTTTTTTTCCCACAAATAGAGCTTTCTTTTGGTGGTATTTGATCGCCTCTGTGTTTTTATTTTTTGCGCTATAAACAAAAAAGAAGCGACAATTTTGAAAAAAGAACAATATTTTTTACTTTTTGCTATAATAAATATCCAAAAATAAAAAATAAAAAAAACAAATGTATTCATCAGTTTAGACCGATATATATTCTTCTACATATTTTTGGTAAAAATTGACGTATATTGATTGGGTTGCGCAAAAGTTATACCATTTACAAACTATGGACATTGGTTTATGGCGTTTTTATTAATTTTTTATTTTTTTACTAGTAATGGCGGTGATCTGCGATTTTTATCGGGACTGCGATATTGCGGCGGACATCTTGGACGTTTTTGACACTTTTTTGGGACCAATGACATTTATACAGCGATCAGAAATGTAAATATCCACTGATTACTGTGTAAATGTCATTGGCAGTGAAGGGGTTAACCTGCAGGGGGCAGTGAAGGGGTTAACTATGTTCCCTGGGTGTGTTCTAACTGTGGGGAGGGCGGGGTTGGCAGGGGCATGACAGATCTAACTGATCCCAGTGACAGGGATCAGTAGATCTGTCATGCCCCCCCTCACAGAACGGGGAACCGCCGTGTTTACATCGGCGGTTCCCCGTTCCTGCTCTCTGGAAGGAGATTGCGGGTCTCCGGCAGACATCGGGGCCGCCCGACCCGCGGGCACGCTTCCGCAGCGTGCGGTGGCACGTGCTCGCGCCCACGGGAGCGCGCCCAGCACGAGCCAAATGGGAGGATGTCTATAGATGTCCTCCCGGCATTTTAGCGCCGCGCTGTAGCCGTCATTCGGCTATGGCGGCGGCGCTAGGAGGTTAAAGTCCTCTGCAAAAGAAGCCTATTAATACCTCTCCTGCAGGTGGCAAATCATAACTCAACCCTCTTCACGGGCTTCAATTGAAGAACGGTCAGCATCTAAAACATTTTCAGATTATCTAAAGAGACACAACACAGTAGATGCTAATGCCTCGTACACACGGTTCGACGGTCGTATACAACAGGTCGTACGCGAAATCGATCGTTAGTACGCGCGATTAGAACTGCCAACGTACAACGGTCGTACAACAGGAGTTGTATGAGCAAACTAGAAAACTTGGTAGTACCAACAAGCGGTCATACGACCGTTGTATCGTGTGTGCAGAGACGTTGGTCCAACAAGTTGTATTGTGCAAAACACGCATGCTCAGAAGTCAGGAACGGCCAGGCACTAATTACATGCACCCGAACTTTCTCTTTATACGTTCATAACACGACACTACGTTCAGCTTGGTCGTATGATCGTGTAGTGCATATCAGTATGCTAGATACAACAGCCAACATACAATTTGGTCCGTTCAGGCGTACGACTGCCGAACCGCGTGTACGAGGCTTTACTGTTTTGAGACATGATCTATCCTTTCGGAAGAGGGTTTTCATGAAGGATTAGTCATTGTAATGAGTCACCTAAGGAGTGGTTCACAATAGTATGATTTTTCATGCGACTTAAGTCACACAGAATCACATGACAAGGGAAATCTCGTTGTTTTCAATGGTGCCCCTTCTAATCAATGTGACTCAGAACAGTGAGGTTCTGGAAAAGGTTCCTGCACTACTTTGGTGTGATTTACAGTGTGACTTGGCCCCATAAAAAATATTGTTGTACAATATATATCAGCGCCTATCTATGTGCAAATAAACATACTTGTAAATAACAGTGCATAAACGAATAGTATATATATATATATCTGTGCTGGTTATTACTCAGAAGGGGGGCTGCTGTAACTCAGGTCATAGACCTGCTTAACACTAGACATAAAAATATCAGCGCCAACCCCCAAACACAGAGTCCAAACAACTGAAAAGTCCAAAAAAGTTCATAAAGTGCAAACAGTTCATATAGTGCAAAAAGTGCTGCAAATAAAGTGCTCCAAATAAAGTGCTTCTTCAGTGCTCAAATAAACATCCAGGGGAAATGGCGAGGCGTGACTGGTGACCCCCTATATTGCCCGCACTCACCAGATGCTATGGACCCACTGCTTTTCAGTCAGTGGATCAAACAGGCTGAAGGGGGTAAACTCCAGTCCAACCGGGACCACAAATTAGGAAATCCAAAGCTCCAAGGCACTCAAAAGAAATAAAAAGATTCCATAGTGCAGACTGCTGACCAGCAATTTTATTGCGCAAATTAAAAGCTACTTACAAAATCGGTCTTTAAAACAAGCATCGGATCAAAGCGTACTCATTCCGTGGGTTGTGTGGCGTGCGTTCCAACTTGCAACCACGCTAGCGGAAGTGACGTCAGTGACCGCGACAGACCCGGAAGTGACGTCAACGCGTTTCGCTTGTTATAGGAGCCGTCCGTGATGAGGCTCCTATGACGAGCGAAACGCGTT
>BLSH010435886.1:2315623-2329557 GCA_018402905.1 Glandirana rugosa
ACAGTGACACCCCCTCACTCACGTCCACCGGCCGCCTGTAACTCAGACGGGGTGGGCGACTTTAAGGTGAAAAACCTTGAGACTTTACAAACCCTTTAAGTTATATTAATTTACAAAAAACTGTAAAAACCCTTCTTTACTTTCACCGATGCCTCTTTTAGTAGTGTAGACATGCGATCTAATGCTGCAGTTTGTGTCCAAACCGGCCTCTGACCTTATCATATTTGAATTTGCTTTATTCATTTTCACCGCCATATGACGGCGGGTGCAAGATCGTGTATGGTGGCGCGTGCGTGCCACCGGAGGCGCGCTCACTGGCTAGCGGGGGAGCCGATCAGCGGGTGGGGCAGACTCAATGTCCGCCGGCCACCTGCACTCACTCCCCCACAGTGACAGAACAGGGATCTGCAAATGTAAACAAGCAGATCTCCCTTCTGGCAGGGGAGAGGAGAGTGACCGTCTGTTCCCAGTAAATGGGAGTAGCGATCTCTCTCCACCCCCAGTCATCCCAGCCCCCACACAGTTAGAACACACTGACAGGGAACACATTTAAACCTTTGATCACCCCCTAGTGTTAACCCCTTCACTGCCAGTGACATTTATACAGTAATCAGTGGCAATTTATAGCTCTGATTGCTGTATAACTGTCATTGGTCCAAAAAAAGTGTCAAAAGTGTCCGATCTGTCCGCCGCAATATCACAGTCCCGCTAAAAATCGCAGATCACCGCCATTACTAGTAAAAAATAAATAAATAAATAAAAACGCCATAAATGTATTTCCATAGTTTGTAGACGCTATAACTCTTACGCAAACCAATCAATATATGCTTATTACAAATCTTTTTGCCACAGGTACAGCACAATAAAAAAACAAGACAACATTCATGAAAGAAAAAAAAGAAAAAACTATAACAAACATCTAAAAAAGGTGTATATCCTAAGACCCTGTTCATATATCATACCAACCATATTTATTCCCCAGAGAGAAGGAAAGAGAGAACAAGAGAGGCAGAAGCTCCTCACATATGAATATAAATAATCTGATTTATCTTCTCAAAGATAGGTCTATTAGCTACTGAACCCCGCTATCTAATCCTCACCTCTCCTATTCCCCCTCCTCCACCCTCTTTCTACTCCCCCTTCATCATCTCCCACCACTCCTTACTTCATGTGTTGTGACGTGAACAAAAAACAAACCAAAAACAGAATGGTAGTGTAGCTGTTAGTGTAGGAAAAAATTAGCTTAGGGCCAAGCCTTGGCTCTAAATCTGGGTCAGGGTTTAGTGACTCAGGGATGTTTGACTCATCCTATGATCCTAGCAGCTTCCCTGGTGCCCCCCCCCCCCATTTTCTGGGACATTGAAGAATGTTCTTGACATAGTGGGTGGAAGCTAGGAGGAGCTGCTTGGAATATTGGCAGGGGGCATGCCACCTCATAAATAGTTATGAGTCATGCCAGGGAAGAGCAGTCGGATGGAAGATGGATATGGAGTGCTGAGGAAGCTGTCGGTGACCCTTGAAGGTGCCCCCTAGTCTGGGGGTGGGTGACCTCGGGCCTGGGGCATGGGTGCTGAAAGGTTCCTACCAAAATACATGGAGGAAACCCTTCCTGGAGGCATGGGAGCAAGGAGAGTGGACAGCAGGAGCAAGTCAACATGTCTGGGAAATCTCCTGAGAGTCAGCCAGGTGGGCTAGTGAAAGGGGCAGCTGCAGCCAGGCGGGTTGGCAGTGCCTGAAGAGGTGGTACTGGGCACTGAAATTCTGCTACACAACTTAGGGGATTTGGGTTCCTGCCTGTAAAGGGCCATTGCTTTACCCAACTAAGTGACAGTGTTCCAGCTAAGTACTGCAAACAAGCATGTGCTGGAGTAAAGAAGCGGAGCTGTATATAGAGACTGTATATAGGAAACATTGTCCCTGAAGTTGTTGTTGAAGTCAAATGGGCATCCCATAACCTCCCATCCCCATCCAAGTTATTACCCTCAATATAAAACAAAACAAAGTCACGGAACTGTCCTCTTACTTAAGTGTGCCTGTGAAGATTTGTGTGCCTGGCCGTGCATGGTGGGGGATTCCATTCTACTCGTGGCTCCTTAGGGGGTGCCCTGCACACCAGAGGCGGCTCCTCCATAGAGGGTGCTGGTGAGCCACCCCCCCCCATCTCCCCTGAAATCCCCCCCCCTTTTTGGGCCTTTTTGACAGCAATTGACAAAAAATTGACAAAAAACCAAGGGTCAGCCATTAAAGCGAGGCGAACATCTATACACTGATTGGCTTTGTCCTCCAGACAGTGACTGATTGGTCAGGAGCAGGGGCGGGGGCGGACTGGTAGACGCGCTGGTAGCATGGGACTGCACCCATGCATGCCTGTGATTTCCGCCGGCCGAGGGAGAGAGAGAATGGCTTGACGAATCCCCTGAGGTAAGTACTGCTGTGTACTGGTCTGTAATACCTGTGTACTGGTCTGTAATACCTGTGTACCTGGCTGTAATACCTGTGTACTGGTCTGTAATACCTGTGTCCTGGGCTGTAATACCTGTGCATTGGTCTGTAATACCTGTGTACTGGGCTGTAATACCTGTGTACTGGGCTGGCTGCAATACCTGTGTACTGAGCTGCAATACCAGTATACTGGCTGGCTGCAATACCTGTGTACTGGCTGGCTGCAATACCTATGTACTGGGCTGTAATACCTGTGTACTGTCTGGCTGCAATACCTGTGTACTGGCTGGCTGCAATACCTGTGTACTGGGCTGCAAAACGTGTGTACTGGCTGGCTGTAATACCTGTGTACTGGCTGGTTGCAATATATGTGTACTGGGCTGTAATACATGTGTACTGGGCTGCAATACCTGTGCACTGGCTGGCTGCAATACCTATATACTGGGCTACAATGCCTGTGCACTGCCTGGCTGTGATACCTGTGTACTGGCTGTAATACCTGTGTATTGGCTGTGGCTGCAATACCTGTGTACTGGCTGTGGTTGCAATACCTGTGTACTGGCTGCATACTGTGTTACTGGCTGATATATACCCAACCTGTGATGCTGAGCTGTATACTCCTGACACAATATGTGGAATACTGGGGACGGATTGGGTGGATTATATAAGGTGTGGGGCTTATGAGAAGTAGGAGGGGTCAAAAAGGAAGGACGGGGCCTGGTGCCCCCCATCCTAAAACTATACCAGCCACCACTGCTACACACCCATTTACCCCACACCATAAAGGACATGATAGGGGAAGGGGGTGTATCTCAGCATTGAGAGGAGAGAATAAGCAAACTTTCTGAGTGACTCAGGTTCCAAAGAGAAAAAAAAAGGGGAGATAGATACCTGAGCCAACAGCTTTCCTCTTTCCCTTCCTTTCTTTTTTCTCCTTCCCCTTTCTTCCCTTCTCTTTCTCTCTCTTTTTTCTTTCTCCCTTTTCCACTGTCTCTTACATTTTATGGGGAATCCTCCACCGCTCCCTCTCTCCCTTCCTCCACTGCATTTTCATTACCTACATACCTTATATAAACCAAACTAAACCGTTTAAACTCCACTGACCTTCATGACATCATTACGCTGTAGTCTTCAGGACTTGAGAGAACCTTGCTACTGGAAAACCAATAGGAATTGTCCATGTAACTCAAGTGATGTGAGCTTTCAAAGGAATTTCTTCCCACTCTGCAATAGGAAAAAAAGACTTGGGAACAGTTGTGTTATCTGAAGTGGAGTAGGGAAAGGGGGTATTTAGATTAGGATTTATTAAAAAAAAAAAAAAAAAAACGAACATGGTGATTTTTTTTTTTTTTTATTTAAAATACTAATGTGATTTTAGTTCACATGTACCCTATTATTAATCCACACATGATTTTAATATTAGGTCAATTTTAATGCTTAATGTTCATGCTTCACTAAAATCTACATTCAAAGCTACCAAAAATCTGATTCTTTTCAGTCTGTCTCCTTTTCCCTCGGCTTTCTGAAGTATTGCAGTTCCTTGCACTGCTAACCTCTGGTTAATTTACAATTGTAGCTTGGTTAGGTTCCTTTCTTTGGTGTATTTCCTCCGTCCGTACAATTTCTCCCACTGTTGACTTTCAGTAAAACTCAATTATTTTATTGTCTTTGGTCAATACTTGGGTTAATATTAGAAAGGCACACCAGTATATATCCATTTTCCAGGTCGAGAAAGTTTTCCTTTCGCTGAAAAAATAAATCCTCTATGGGCTGAGGATTTATAACTGGCAAGCTGTGCAAAGCTGTTTCATAGGGAGTCTGTCGAGAATTAAAACACCTGTGTGAGAAGGCCTTGATGGAAGCTGTAATTTTCTGACTAGCTCCCCAAGTCTTTCCTTTGTAATCAAATCCTCCTGTCCTTCTTTCTTTGTCTGTCTCCCTTTCTGTTCTGATGTAAGCGTTTCCAAAAATGAATGTACTTTTTAAAGTGTACAGTACCTTTTAGCCAAAATATTTCTTTTTAAATTTGATGTAGGAAAGGGTTACAACCCCTGTCAGCATTTTATTGTTCTGTTCACCTTCCTTCTCTTTATGCCCATGTGACCACAGTTACCAAAACAGATAATAATGGTAAAACCAAAAATGTATGGCTTGTCACCATAACAGGAGGCAAGAGAAAAAAACAACAATGGAAGCACCTGCTTAGGTGCACACAAAGGGAGGATTTCCACCCACCTTGGAGAAGTTTTTAGTGGTGAAATTCCCATGGGGAGCACTAATTCCAGCTTATTGTGTAAGGAGTGCTGCTGGTGTGAGTAAAACAGGCTCGTCTGGGTCATTCGAGACTGGGGTTAGAGGTCTGGCGTTGATGATGGCTGAGACCTCTGCCATGAAGGTTACCAGACTCTCGTGGGTAAGTTTTGTTCTGCGGGCCATGCCTATCATTCTTTCCCATGCTCCACCCATGTGAGAGGAGTGAGGTGGGTTTAAATTCCATGAACAGCCCTGGTCTCTGAGGTATCTCTCTATGTCCATATTTGAAACAATGTGCAGTTCCTTGGTTGCTCCAACAAAGTTAGTGCCTCTGTCAAAGCGGATGTCTTTTACGGGGCCTCGGATAGCAATGAACCACCTGAAGGCATTTATACTCAATAACTTTGATGTGCACTGCTCTGATGACCATACAGGTGAATATGACTGCCCAGTGTTTGTTGTTTGCATGACCTTCCCTGGTGTGACGTGCGACAACAGACCAAGGGCCGAAGACATCAAGACCAACATTGGTGAAAGGAGGGTCTGGAGCAAGTCTGTCAGCTGGAAGGGTGGCCATTTTTTGTGTTTGTAGCATGCCACGAAGTTTGCGACAAGTAAGACATTTAAAAATCACATTACTCACACACCTCTTAGCTCCAACTATCCATAGGCCGGCAGCTCGTACAGCTTCTTCCTTGATGTTTGACGTGGAGGTGATGATGTTATATGATCAAGTAAGCAATTTGGTGGTGACCAGGAACTATTAGAAGGTTTCTCTCATCTGATCCTAAGTTGGCTTGTCTTAGACAACCACCTACCCTCAATAGTCCATTTTGATCAAGAAATGGGTCAAGTTTTCTCAGGGCACTGCCACTAGGGGTAGGTTTTCTGTTCAAGATACAGTCAATCTCCTTAGCATAGATTTCATGCTGTACAATGCAGATGATAAGATCCTGAGACTGCTGGAGCTCTAATGCTGAACTGATCCTTTGACAATGATGCCATCCTTTGTGGTGACAGCTGTTTGAATCACCTCTGAAAGAGTGAGCTATATGGATGAGACAAGAAATAGCTCACCATGGGATGAGCCCTCTGGTCTCCCCTAAAGAGAAGCGTTTGCTTCCATGGTCTAAGAGATAGGATCGTTCACTCTAAGGTTAGTGTAGGAACCCACTGTTAAAACGGGGTACTTTGCAGCAGTCAGTGGGCTTAAGCACTTCATGGCCATTCAGTGTGACCAAACCCCCATATTTTTGCATTTTTGCTATATACGTTTAGATGCTTTTAAACAGCCTGGCGGGAGTAAGTATCATGTATGCACTGTAATATGCTTTTATTTGTCTATTGGTCTTACAAGCAACACCATGCGTTTGGTAGGATGTTCCCCCTAAATATGTATTTATTGTATTCATGAAAGGCAGGCACACTGTCAATATTAACACTTGGGCAAATAGATAGCCTGGAGGTCCCCACTGACAGCCATTCTAGGAGTGTTACAGGAATGTTTCCCAGGCAATATCTTCAGCCCACCAATTTACACTGACATTACCTAAGCCTGTCTTATGTTACTTGATGTTTATTTGGGCCGTGTGGGTTGGTGTTTTTATGGACATCGTTGTCTTTTTTATTTTAACTATCTCCACACCTACTGCTATCTTGTATTGTCTATTTGATTAACTTTTTTAATAAAGCTTAATTAGCCCAATACTGCAGTTTTCCCACGCCTCTTTTGGGTAATAGAACCCTTCTGTATGGGAATCTTTCCCTTTATTTTGTGTCTCTAGTCTCTGGTTCTAAAGTGGTGAGAACCACCCTCTTTTGCTGTGAGTCGGTGTGTGTGTATGTACCCTTGATTTCACTTACTTCAAGGGTGCTAGGCCCATTTCCTTCCCTTTTCCCCATTGTTATATCTGCATTGTACAAGAATGCAGGTCCTGTAAACCATGTTGTGTCTTTAAGGTTACATTCAGCAACAGCTCTTGTAGCATGGTCTGCAGGATTATGGTCAGTAGGTACGTAGTGCCATTGTGTTGGACAAGTGGATCTCCTAATCCTCAACACTCTGTTGTTGATTTAAACATAGAAACGTCTGGTCTCATTTTAGATGTAGCCTAGCACTACCTTGCTGTCAGTGTAGAACTGGATATCCTTGAGGTCAATGTCCATCTCTGAGGCTATTAGTTCTGCTAGTTCAACAGCTAGTACTGCAGCACAAAGTCCTAGCCTAGGTACAATGTGCGTAGGGTGTGGAGCTACCTTTGCCTTGCCCATGAAGAACCCTGCATAGCATTGTGCTGTAGTGTCGAGAGTTCTTAAGTAGGCCACAGCAGTTATTGCCTTGATAGAAGCATCACAGAATATGCAAAGGTTTTTGCTCTGTGTCTCGGTAGAGGGTACGGGAGCATATGGGCGTGAAACATGGAGATCAGATAAGACTCATAGAGAGTTCCTCCACTCTACCCAAGAGTTCCTCTTATCAGGAGTAGTGGGGCATCCCAGTTGGATGATTCATGAATCAAGTCTTTAAGTAGGGCTTGAATTGCAACAGGTGCCGCAAATCCTAATGGATCGTATAGGTTATTGATTGTGGACAAGACACCTCTGCGGGTGATGGGCTTTTCGTCTCCATTTATTTGGAAGGTAAATGAATCAGATTTCAACTCCCAAAGTAGACCTAGACTGCACTGTACAGGTAAAGAGTCTGTACCTAGATATAAGTCTCTTAGATCATTAGAATGGTCTTGAGCAGGAAATGCCTCCATTACCTCTTTGCTGTTGGAAGCAATCTTGTGGGATTGGAACAAGCGAGCATCTCCTGTGCTCTTTTAAGAAGACAGATTGCAGACTCATTGGAAGGTAAGGATTTCAAACAGACATCTACATAAAAGTCTTTCTCTACAAATTGTCTTGCATCTGAGCCCTACTCAAGTTCACCTTCTTGGGTGGAATGTCTGAGACCATAGATAGCGACCGCAGGTGAAGGGCTATTGTCAAAGATGTGTAGTCTCATGCGATACTCTAAGGTGTCTTTGGAAGGGCCATTGTCTCTGAACCAAAGGAACCTTAGGAAGTTTCTGTCTTCCTCTCTGACCAGGAAGCAATGGAACATCTGTTGGATGTCAGATATGAAGGCAATAGAATCTTTGCAGAAGTGTAAGAGTACTCCCAGGAGTTTGTTGATGAGATCTGGGCCTGTCAAGAGGACATCGTTCAAGGAGACTCCCTTGAATTTGGCACTAGAGTCAAACACTACTCTGATTTGACCTGGCTTTTTAGGATGGTACACTCCAAATATAGGGAGGTATCAACACTCTTCAGAGTCTGGGAGCTATCTCGGCGTGATCGTCCTCAAAGATCTTCCCCATGAAAGAAAAGAAATGTTCTCTCGTCTCTGGCTTTCTTTCAAAATTACGTCTAGGGGAAGAGAAACGTTGTAGCACTTGCTTTCTGTTATTGGGTAAGCGTTGCCTCTGTGGTCTGAAGGGAAGAGATGGGACCCATCTGTTTGTGCTATCTTTGACTAGTCCTTACTCCATTATTTCTAAGAAGAGTTTGTCCTCAATAGACATTGCCACACGATTGTCATCTTTAGTTCTTTGAACGACTGTGCACCCTAAATGGTTTCGGTCACTGTCACAGGCAAGGTTGTCACTAGTGCTGCTTGTGAAGGGACAAGACAAGTGGGTGGTGTAGGCAGATTCCTTAACAAGGAAATGGTTGTGGCATGGCTGGAAAAGAGAGGGATGCCCATTCTCTAGGGTATTTGTGAGTATGCTGCTAACGGAGTTAGGTTTGTGCACACTTCCTAGACAGACATCTCCTATGATGACTCATCCGAGATCTAACCTCTGAGCATAAGGAGCGTTGTTGGGACCATTAATTTGAGCTCTTGATTTGTGCACTCGTAAGATATCTCTTCCAAGGAGTAGGATAATTTGAGCCTGAGGATCAGGCTCAGATTCATGCGGCCGCATGAATTACCACGGCAGGGGGTGGCTATGAAGCATCTCATTAGACCCATAGGCTCTAATAGGCTTCAATAAAGTGTGGCTTATGGTGCAGAGTGTGCAGCCACAAGCCTTTAGAAAGGCAAATTAACATTTGCCTTTCTAACACCGAGCCACTCTCCGCCAATCAGGAAGCGCCTGTATGTTACCGGTTTCCCGATTGACGGAGAAGGCAGGCGATCCTAGTGGACGCCTTTCTCGGAGGAGAAGGGGGATGCCACCGGAGCACACACAGCATGCTCCCCGCTCGCCGGACTCTGCTCGCTGCCTTCTGCCCACTCCTAGATGGGGTAAGTGCGGGACTTTTATGTCCCGACTGCCCTAGGGGGGAGTACTGTCAGTGCCATGGGAGGTATATGGATGCTGATACCCTTCTGATGATGCTGCATATACTCCTCTGGTGATATGCTATATACTCCTCTGAGTGATACTGTATATACGCCTGTCTTGATATGCTATATACTCCTCTGAGTGATACTGTATATACCCCTGTGGTGATATGCTATATACTCCTCTGGTGATATGCTATATACTCCTCTGAGTGATACTGTATATACCCCTGTGGTGATATGCTATATACGTCTCTGGTGATGCTGTATATACTCCTCTGGTGATGCTGTATATACCCCTCTGGTGATGCTGTATATACTCCTCTGGTGATACTGTATATACCCCTATCTGCTGATACTGTATATACCCCTATCTGGTGATGCTGTATATACTCCTATCTGGTGATGCTGTATACCCTTTTTAGTGATGCTGGGCTGTATACTCCTGACACAATGGGTGGAATCTATAAAGGGTTGGGCTTATGAGAAGTGGGAGGGGTCAAAAGGCAAGGGCGGGGTCTGGCGACCCCCCCATCCTAAAATTTCACCAGCCGCCACTGCTGAAGCTTCTGCATTTTAGGAGAGGATGGGGCTTTCGATGTAAGGGACACTGCTTACCAGGATCTTTGATCCTTGTCTCTGAGTTGGAGAAGCTGGCAGACCTGTGAAAAGAATCTGTAGGAGTCACGTTAGTTTTGTGTACTGCTACTGGAGGTTTGCGAGAGTTAAGTCCTGAAGGAGCAGCACATGACAATGTAAAATCAAAACTTGGATCATTTCTTGTTTTAGCTTGCTGGCACACAAAGTCCACAAAAACAGAAAAGGGAGGGAAGGGAATTTCTTTTAAATCGCGATCCATGTGTAATCCACTGCTCTTGGAAGTTATAGGGTAATTTTTGTACAATGGGGTTGACACCTCTGGCTGTGTCAAGGAATGCAAGTCCTTGTAAGTCTCCCTTCTGGTTTAGCTACTTGAAGTTCCATTAGCAAGTCACTTAGCTCCCTAAGCTTATGGTAGGCTTTGTTAGGTATTTTGGGAAAGCTATCAAGTCTTTTGAATAGTGCGCTTTCTACTGCTTCTGCTGAACCATAATACTCATCAAGTCTATCCCAGATCGTTTTAAGACCAGTGTCTGGGTGGGTTATATTTATTGTCCCGATTCACCTGGCGTGCTCGGCAGACTCATTTCCAAGCCATTTGATCAAGAGGTCTATCTCTTCACTACAAGACAAATCTAAGTCTCTGATGGCATTTTGAAAGTAAGTCGCCAGGCTCTGTAGCTTTCAGGGCAGTCATTAAACTTTTCAAGTGCTTTGGTGACTAACTCATGTTGTGCAAAGAACCTTGCAAAGTCTATGGTGGCTTGGTTAGCCTGCTGCGTGTTGCTATGGTGAGATGGCTGTGTGTAGTCATACCTTTTGAGGGTGTCAAGCCGACCTCTGTCTTACCATTCTGGCTTAAACGTTGGTTCTGGAGGACGATTAGAAGGCTCTGTTACCTCACATGCAGGGAGTCGATCGTAGGAGGCATCACTTTGCATGGATTTCTCCTGTTTGCAGGCTTGAGACTTGTCACTGACTTATGGTGGTACTGTGTAGTGTCTTTGGCTTATCTCTTTGACATCATCTTTGTCACTGCTTGGCTTAAAATGTTGATTGATGTAATCTGAAGTTCGTTGTAGAGAACCTTGAATTTCAGCCTCTGGGTCAAAAATATTGCTGCTTCTGCTGCATTCACTTCAAGGGTATATAGCTAATTCTAAGGCCTCTGCTTCCTTCTCTACAGTGAGTTTCTCAAGGGCTACTTCTGAGAGGGCTTCCTCGGCCTCTAACTGTGCCTCTTGCTGCACTTTCTCTGCCTCTAATCTTGCTCCTTGCTGCACTTTCTCTGCTTTTAGTCTTGCCTCTTGCTGCATTTTCTCTGCTTCTAGTCTTGCCTCTTGCTGCACTTTCTCTGCTTCTAGTCTTGCCCCTTGCTGTACTTTCTCTGTCTTTAGTCTTACTCACCTTTTTAATCTGCATTTCTTGCTCAGCAAAGGCTGCTCAGGCCTTGGCAGCTTCAGCTTTTGCACGTGCGATGGCGAGTGCATTGCTTGCGGAGGAAGATCTAGAGGAGTCGAAAATTTGGGACCTTGTCTTGAGTGAGGATGCCTGGCTATGTGACATTTTGCTTGCAGGAAAGCTTGACTGTGTAGAGGCTGTACTGCCGTAGGCAGGTGACTGTGCTGACAGGGTAGCAGGCCTATGTGTAGTCACTGTCCTAAATCTCACTTGCTGGATAGCCGCTGTTTCTGTTCTCGCTACACGTTTGCCCATGGCGTGTACATAGCTCAACATACAGCTTAAACCTTGAATCCTAAAATAACCAGACTGTCTGTAACTTTGGATCTTTATTACAATGAACAGGTGGTGGTTGTATAAGAATAGGAAGCACATGCGGTGAAACTAGAAATAAACAGATAAAATGAACATATAATAAATGCATGAACATCAACAAATGGCCACTGGGTATACAGTTAAACAAGTCTTTTAGCGTACCAGTGATGCTGCCTTAGGAGGATCTGGAATTTCCTTGGAAACGCATGGTGTAGACATAGCTGAATCCCATGCGGTCTGTCCCAGTGGAGAAAATGAAAGAAGCTTGTAGTAGGCAGTGAAGCTAGTTCCCAGTGATATAACAGGAAGTATTTAATAAACCATAGAACACTGCTCATCAGTAGTCTTTTGTTAGAGTGGCATCTACTGGACAATGTTGGTATTGCAAGTCCAGAAGATATTATTTTTCCTTATAGGCCGAAGGCATGACAGACAGATTCTCCCAACTTAGCTGTGGATCTCTGCAGCTCCTCCAGAGTTACCATGGGCCTCTTGGCTGCTTCTCTGATTTATGTTCTCCTTGCCTGGCCTGCCAGTTTAGGTGGACTGCCATGTCTTGGTAGGTTTGCAGTTGTGCCATACTCTTTCCATGTTTGAATGATGTATTGAATAGTGCTCTGTGAGATGTTCCAAGCTTGGGATTTTTTTTATAACCTAGCCCTGCTTTTAACTTCTCCACAACTATATCCCTGGCCTGTCTGGGGTGTTCCTTGGCCTTCATGATGCTGTTTATTTACTAATTAGGTGACTTCTGAAAGCAATTGGTTCCACTAGATTGTAGTTAGGGGAATCAGAGTAAAGGGGGCTGAATAAAAATGCACGCCACACTTTTCACATATTTATTTGTGAAATATTTTGAAAACCGTTTATCATTTTTCTTCCACTTTACAATTGTGTGCCACTTTGTGTTGGTCTATCACATAAAATCCCAATAAAATACATTTACATTTTTGGTTGTAACATGACAAAATGTGGAAAATTTCAAGGGGCATGAATACTTTTTCAAGGCACTGTAACTCACAAGTTTGAATCCCATGGACCGCTAACATGAGTTGTACATGTCTTATACACACAATGCTCCAGCTCTCTGCCCCCCCCCCCTCACTCTGCATCACACTACTGCCTTACACAGACTCATAATTGGATCTCACCTCCTTTTCCAGCCATGTGCTTGAGCTCTGTGCTCCCTCCCACAGTCTGTGATCAGCGCTGCTATTGGAAGTCCCCACCCTCTTACCTCCCGCTTTTTGCATTGCTCCCAGCACCTCCCGCTGAGTTCACCGGAGCTACAGAGAAAGCATTGGATATTAATGCAGGTTGACAGTATTGACTGTCAGAGCGCATTGAGAACAACACTGAAAAATACACTGGGCGGTATACATCCATATCAATGCTGATTTGCAGTAGAACCCCTGAAGACCACCAAAATTTTCTCACGGACCACTGGTTGGCGACCGCTGCACTAGGCAGGCGAGACCTCTGTTCAGCTGCAGATGGACAGTGCTAGATGTGTGTCATTCAGTGTAGGTCTCCTTTACTCATCAATGCTGCCATTGACTCCCTGGTCTCTTTTCCACTCCTGTAACCTGTTTGATGACTCCTCTACTGCAAACCCCCCACCTCTGTATTCCCTGTCAACCTCTTCCAACACTGCTCACCTCTGCATCCCATGTAACCAGGCTCGGATTGGCCATAGGGCACACCGGGCGTTTTTCCTGGTGGGCCGCAGCACCTGGGCTGCATGTTCCTCTCAATGACTGGGCTGTACAGTGGGAGGTAAGCGGCGGATGGCCAGTCTGGACAGGGTTAACACAGACCGCGGCCGCCGCTCGCCTCCCACTATACGGCCATTCCTTAAGCAGGGCCGGCACCATGCACCAGCAAACTTACATGGTGCAGAAGAGCGTGGGAGTGAAGGCTTCTGTGAGAGGAAGGGCCTGCAGGGGACAGACACTTTGTGGGCCGGGCATGCTGGAGCATGTATAGCTGGGACAACGGCGGCCGTCGGCCTCTCTCCTAACACCGGCCGGGACACTGACGGCTACACAAAGAGGAAGGTGAGCACTGTGAATAAACTAAACGGTTCCAGTGTGTTACATCCAAAGTCCTGCTCTGTAGTGGTGGGGAAAGAGAGTGGACTGGGGCTGTCTCTTTGTGGTGTGGGACTGTCTCTTTGCTGGTGTGGGGCTGTCTCTTTGCTGGTGTGGGGCTTTCTCTTTGCTGGTGGGGGACTTTCTCTTTGCTGGTGTGGGGCTGTCCCTTTACTGGTGTGGGGCTGTCTCTTTGTTGGTGTGGGGATGTCTCTTTACTGGTGTGGGGCTGTCTCTTTGCTGGTGTGGGGCTGTCTCTTTGCTGGTGTGGGGCTGGCTGTTTGCTGGTGTGGGGCTGTCTCTTTATTGGTGTGGGGCTGTCTCTTTGCTGGTCTGAGGCTGTCTCTTTGCTGGTGTGGGGCTGTTTCTATACTGGTGTGGGGCTGTCCTTTGCTGGTGTGGGGCTGTCTCTTTACTGGTGTGGGGCTGTCTCTTTG
>BLSH010435886.1:2329598-2342241 GCA_018402905.1 Glandirana rugosa
TCTCTGTCGGAGTCAGGTCGTTTCTCTGTCGGAGTCTGGACGTTTCTCTGTCGGAGTCTGGACGTTTCTCTGTCGGGGTCAGGTCGTTTCTCTGTCGGGGAGGTCTGAGGCTGTCTCTTTGCTGGACTGAGGCTGTCTCTTTGCTGGTCTGAGGCTGTCTCTTTGCTGGTGTGGGGCTGTCTCTATACTGGTGTGGGGCTGTCCTTTGCTGGTGTGGGGCTGTCTCTTTACTGGTGTGGGGCTGTCTCTTTGCTGGACTGAGGCTGTCTCTTTGCTGGTCTGGGGCTGGCTCTTAGCTGGACTGAGGCTGTCTCTTTGCTGGTCTGGGGCTGTCTCTTTGCTGGTCTGGGGCTGTCTCTTTGCTGGACTGGGGCTGTCTCTTTGCAGGTCTGAGGCTGTCTCTTTGCAGGTCTGAGACTGTCTCTTTGCTGGACTGAGGCTGTCTCTTGGTCTGGGGGTGTCTCTTTGCTGGATGTCTTTCAGGATAAATGGCAAACACCCCCCTCACAACCCCCCCGTGAACGCTCACGACCCCATCGGGCTACCCAGTCTAAAATGCCCACGCCTATTTTTTGTCCCAGTTTGGGCCTTCATGTAACCCTCTTCTATAAACACTCATCTCTGCATCACACGCCACGCATTCACAATGCTGCTCACCTCTACATTCCCTGCCACTCTTTTCCAACACTGCTCATTTCTGTGTCTCCTGTAACCCTCTTCTAATACTGCTCCTCTCTGCATCCCCGCCACCCTCTTCCAACACTACTCATCTCTTTATTCCTTATCACCCTCTTTCAACACACCCTCATCTCTGCATCCCCTGCCACCCTCTTCCAAATCTGCTCACCTCTGCATCTTCCACCACCCTCTTCCAACTCTGCGCACCTCTTCATTCCCTGGCACCATCTTCCAACAATGCTCACCTCTGCATCCCCTGCCATCCTCTTCAAAAGCTGCATACCTCTGGTGAAGGAGCTGAACTTGCCGTGGCCTATGGAGACCATCTTGATGTTCTCCTTTTTTAGGAACTCCAGGGCCACAGCCACTTTATTACGCTGTATCTGGCTAAAGGTGTGTCACTCTCTCTAGTACTTTCTGTGCATGAGCATGCATCCAGCTGAGCTGCTTGACTTCAGCATCTTATATTCTGTCTCAGCGCCTCTGGCAGGGTGGTAAGTGAGCAGAGTGGTAAGCTCAGCAAGAGTAATAAGGGTAGCAGGACAGACTGGTTGGCCCGGCCCTACCCTCTAACAGAGCTAAATGCTTCAGAGACTTAAAGCCTTCAGCAAACTGTGGATGAGGTGAACATGCCCACAGCTGAAATTCAATACAGATGAGTGAGAAATTGGCCAATGAGCTGTACAAATGAAAAGGATGGCAGGCAGGCATAGATACACAACCAGCATGCTACTCCAAATGCCGTCCCCACCAGACCAAAATCCAAAGGTTGCCTCATTATAAGGCCCTGCTGACCAATAATGATAAACAAATCAGCCAAACTTTGCTGTCAGGAAGATGGGGGGGGGGGCACTGGCTTTTGTGATGCCAATATGTTTGGTGGGATTCGCTGTCAGCATAGTCACCTCTGACCCCTTCTCTTCATTGTCCAAGTTGTGAGTGCCCTTCTGTAGGAACAAATCCCAAATTTCAATTTCCTACATTTCTGCTCCAATTTACAAAGACTTTTCTTTGTTGTTGGTGCTGCAGCTTAAAGTGAAAACGGCCACCTTGTAAAACAACTCATTCAGTTTAAATTAGAAAGGAAAGGCAAAACATTTGCGTGTAGATATAAAAAAAACATTATAAATACCTTTTTTTAATAAGTGATCACATTCCTTCTGTTCCCTCTGTTTTCAGCTGCATAAGAGCTGGGGGGACGACAGCAGGACACTGAGCTTTCCAGTAAATGGCTGTGCGGGGGGAGGGGGTTCCGGGCAAGTCTGATCATTGGAAGAGAGCAGGAAGATTTCCCAGCATAGAGAACTGACCATGGTGTGCTCTCCTGCTTAGTGTGGTCATTTTTTACGTTGAATAATATATTTTTATTTCATGAAAAATTTGGAAGATTGTCTTCCATCATGCATGAACAGAAAATGTACAGAGTAACAAAATGACATAAGCGGATACAAAGTTGTGAATACCTGTGATGCAATGTCAACTCACGTAGTTACAATGTCGACAATTTGCAAAGACAACTCAGTCAGTTGCGTAAATACCAGTCTGTAAACTAAGCACAATGGGAAAAAGGAAGAATTAAAATGAGAAGGGTGGAGAAAACAGGAAGTTCATTAAGAGGGGCAGGTAATAGAAAAGTATAGAGGGGAAGAAGAGGAAGATAATGGTAGAAGGGATGAAGAGGGGGAGAAGAGGAAAGAAATAAGGGTAAGGAAGGATTAAGAAAGAGAGCCAAGCAAGGGGCACAATCCTTTTGAATTGTACACAAAGGTATAATGTATCCCTACGTCAAGCCTATCCCCTCAACGCTGATGAGGGGGTTATAATGTTAAGATGATAAGGATTGTATTATAGGAGGTTATGGTCTTCTAACAAAGGAAACTTTTCTGAAAAGGTTCCGAGTTTAAGTAGTGAGTCCATGTACCCCAAAGTTTGCAGTACTTTTCCCAGGGTTTCATCTCCCTGACTTGCATTTCCTCCATTAACCTAATGTCGTTAATCGTACCAACCCAATGTCTGATCAGGGGGTATGGTCTGATTTCCAATGTCTAGAGATGACCTGACGGGCTGCTGAGAGGAAAAACTGAAGTAAATTATTCTTTTGTGATTTTACCGACCCCGGTAAAATAGATAGAAGTGCTATCTTAGGTGAAGGGGAGAGTGTCTTATCATAAATTCTGTTGTATATTGTGTGGTCAGCTTGTAATAGGAAAGCAGAGAGACTGGCAGGTACACCAGGGATTGCACACAAAGGAAACAATACAAAGAGAACAGGATACTTTTTCATACAAGTACATGGTACAGCAGGCACATATCAGGAATATGATAATGGTGGGATAACAAACACTTTAGGCCTCATACACACGGACGTTTTTTGACGCCGGCGTTTCCTGGTGTCTTTTGCAGCTCTCCATGTTAGTCAATGGCCCCATAAAAACGTCAGCGTTTTTGAGCTGTAGATGGCGTCGGCGTTAGTGAGCTGAAAGTAGAACCCACGGCCATCGCGTTCTGAGGCTGTAACGTTTTGGCATTTTTTGACGCCGACGCCGCAAAACGCCAACTAATATTATACCGTCGTTTTCCAGCGTTTTTTGACGCCAACGTTTTTAGGTTGAAAAATAGCAGAGGGATGATTTTTTTTTAAAAACGCCAATTGACGCCGTCGCTCACTTACGCTCACTAACGCCGATGCATAATGCTGAAAAGCGCCAATTTTTTTTGCTTTGACGTCGGGCCTGACGTTTTGTTTATTTTTAAAGATACGCCCGTGTGTATGAGGCCTTAAGCTCATGTAATGGAGTAATGGAGCCAAACATCAGCATAATGTCCTCCAAACATGACTACTCCTTCCTCTCCTTAACTTAGCCAAATTAAAAAAAAACAAATAAAACGAAATAAGAAAGAATTGCAGCTCTAATCTTTTAACACTCCCTGTCTCTTATGTCTCCACTATAAGTCTACTTTAGGCTTTTTAGACAGAGCTGTAACAGAGACACTTAATGGTAAACATGTCAGAGGTGACTGCAACTTCTAAAAGAAGTTGCTGCAGCTTGGAGTGTGGTGATTAATTTCCTTTGCTGGAGTACAAGGATTAGTGGAGCCTGTGACGAGCCGCTCACCTTGAGCAGTATACTTATCTCTTCATGCTGCTTTTAGGCCTGTTGGTGCTGCCCTAAAACTGTGGTGCAACTGGTACATTTTTACCCATCCATACCCAAGGACTGTCGCAAAAGCAAAAGACTCCTAACCTTTGTATGGTGAGGACTAGGTTATACTGCTCTCACATCTTATTGGCAGCTGTGGGACCCTAATCAGGGTCAACTGCTGTGCATGGTATTATAGATCAGTGCCCAAATTTGCCATGAATCCTCCTGGAATTCCCAAGTTCAAATGTAATGCAAGCCTGGACTTTTTATGTGAATATAAAGGCCAATGTAGCACTCTCTAGTGTACAGTTAGAGTAAGGAAAATGTATTTTGACTCACAGTGGCCTGTGTGAGTCTGGTGGGCTCTGCAGGTCAGGCCTCTGGTGCCTCCCCTTGATTTTAGAAGCTGCTGGAAGTTTCTAGAAGCTAGTGGGTGGAGGCAAGGAGGCCATGATCTGCATGTTTATGGGAATCTGGCTAATCCCTAGGCAGGAGGCTTGGCAGGGTGGCTGGGTCAGCCTATAAATATTGTGGAGCCTGGCCAGAAAGGGTTGAAGTCGGGTGATAGACAGGGTGCTGAGGCTGTGTCGTTTAGCCTGGGAGGGAACCCTGTGGCTGAGGGGGCTCTGCCTCCAGGCTGGGACCTGAGGAAGGAAGAAGGACAGAAGGATCTCTAATTCCCCACAGTCTCTTCTAAAAGACACCCTAGCTAGTATGGGAGGACCTGGGCAGCAGGAGGCCTGCTGAGTCTTCTCAAAAGCAGCAGGATTCCAGGGATAGTGTGAGTACCTCTACACCCCCAGGGCCTAAAAGAGAGAAAGCTGTCCAATGCAATATCCAGCAAGCTTTTCTGGAACAGTGTCAACAAGCTAAATCCAATCTCTTGTCCTGGGACACTTTACAAGGCAGCCAGGTGGACTGGTATTTTCAAGTTAAGTGGACATAGAGCTCCTACAAGGGGATTTTTTATTGCCAAATCCAGAAAGTCTGTTGTCGCTCCAGAGGGAATACAGTCCAGGATTTGCCTTTTTCAGTTTACAGAGTAAAGGAAGTTGTCCTCGTGTTCTTCTTTCAAGTCAGGTTGGGCATCCCATAAACCCTTTTCCTTATCCAAATTGTTTTCCCCAATAAAACAACAAAAAACAAGCCCATGGATTGATTTCTGACTTCGTGTGAGAGTTGGTAAATGTGTGTTGCCTGGATGCGCAGGATTAGGGGATCCAAAGTTCAGAGGCCCTCTAGAGGGGTAGCGCTACAGTACACTATGTTTCCTTTTTACAAAATGACTGTATAGTCAAAAGGACCTAATAGTATAAAAAAACATGTGCAACTTAAAAAAAAGGAGTTTTCATGACATATGTGTAGGTCAGCCTCTGCTTCCCTGAAGCCTGGCTAAAAAACTACCTTTCCGACAGATCTGCCTTATCCTGCCATAGCAGCTGGGATGCCTTGACTGTTGAAAGCACCAGGAACAAGCACTGAGCTCAGCCTCTTATTAGCAGCTGGAAGTGCCCCTTTTAAAGTGACCACTCGCCTGGTGATGTTAGTGACTAAAGTGCTGTACTCTTTAGATTTGAGTGAGGGTGGAAACCTGGCCAGAAAGTGTATGGGAGCTTGTTACCCCGGATCTATATTGTGTACTTCATGTTACGGAGAGTAGTAGGCCTTCTGGGAACATTTACCAAAGGGCATTTGGGAAGATGGTTGGACTTTAGGAGCTTGTGTGGGTGGCACTGAAGTGTTCTGAACTGTAATTGATAAAAGGTGACGATATGAAGCTGCTGTACCAAGTTTGCTCATGTTGTTCTTCAGTAAATTGTTGAATAGCATGCTGTGTGGACAGACGTTTGGCCTGGAGCATGTGGGAAACAAGATGGTGTGGTTCCTGGATAAAGACAGGTACAGTATCTCACAAAAGTGAGTATACCTCTCACATTTTTGTAAATATTTTATTATATCTTTTCACGTGACAACACTAAAGAAATTACACTTTTCTACAATGTAAAGTAGTGAGTGCACAGCTTGTATAACAGTGTACATTTGCTGTCCTCTCAAAATAACTCAACATAGAGCCATTAATGCCTAAACCACTGGCAACAAAAGTGAGTACACCCCTAAGTGAAAAGCGTCAATATTTTGTGTTGGCCACCATTATTTTCCAGCACTGCCTAAACCCTCTTGGGCACGGAGTTCACTAGAGCTTCACAGGTTGCCACTGGAGTCCTTTTCCACTCCTCCATGATGACATCACCAAGCTGGTGGATGTTAGAGACCTTGCACTCCTCCACCTTCTGTTTGAGGATGCCCCACAGATGCTCAATAGGGTTTAGGTTTGGAGACATGCTTGGCCAGTCCATCACCTTTACCCTCAGCTCCTTTAGCAAGGCAGTGGTCATCTTGGAGGTGTGTTTAGGGTCCTTATCATTTTGAAATACTGCCCTGCGGCCCAGTCTCCGAAGGAAGGGGGGCATGCTTTGCTTCAGTATGTCACAGTACATGTTAGCATTCATTGTTCCCTCAATGAACTGTAGCTCTCCAGTGTCGGCAGCACTCATGCAGCCCCAGACCATGACACTCCCACCACCATGCTTGACTGTAGGCAAGATACACTTGTCTTTGTACTCCTCACCTAGTTGCCGCCACACACATGCTTGACATCATCTGAACCAAATAAGTTTATCTTGGTCTCATCAGACCACAGACCACTAGTGCTAGTAATGCATGGCCTTAGTCTGCTTGTCTTAAGCAAACTGTGGGCTTTCTTGAGCATCATCTTTAGAAGAGACTTCCTTCTGGGACTACAGCCATGAAGACCAATTTGATGCAGTGTTTGGCGTATGGTCTGAGCACTGACAGGCTGACCCCCCAGCCCTTAAACCTCTGCAGCAATGCTGGCAGCACTCATACGTTTATTTCCCAAAGACAATCTCTGGATATGATGCTGAGCACGGGCACTCAACTTATTTGATCGACCATGGTGAGACCTGTTCTGAGTGGAACCTGTCCTGTTAAACCACTGTATGGTCTTGGCCACTGTGCTGCAGCTCAATTTCAGGGTCTTGGCAATCTTCTTATAGCCTAGGCCATCTTTATGTAGAGCAACAATTCTTTATTTCAGATCCTCAGAGGGTTCTTTTCCATGAGGTGCCAGGTTGATCTTCCGGTGATTAGTATGAGAGAGTGAGAGCGATAACACCAACTTTTTACACACCTGCTCCCCATTCACACCTGAGACCTTGTAATACTAACGAGTAACTTGACACCGGAAAGGGAAAATGGCTAATTGGGCCCAATTTGGACATTTTCACTTAAGGGTGTACTCACTCTTGTTGCCAGCTGTTTAGACATTAATGGCTGTGTGTTGAGTTATTTTGAAGGGACAGCAAATTTACACTGTTATACAAGCTGTACACTTACTACGTTACATTGTAGCAAAATGTTATTTCTTCAGTGTTGTCACATGAAAATATAGAATAAAATAATTACAAAAATGTGAGGGGTGTACTCACTTTTGTGAGATACTGTATATGCGTACCCTATATTGCAAAGATGCATGGTGATGTCCCAGGCCAGCTTGGCGAAACCTGGCAAGTTATTCAGATTGCCAATATGCTGCTGCAATAGGAGTAGAGGTACACTGCACATGTGTGGGATTGTGAACAAGGGAGCAAGCTTGTTCGAGTATACGCTCAATACTCAAAACAAATCAGCTCTGACATCTATACCTCCGCTACCCCCCTTCCTGCCCCAATCCCAGAAATTTTAGAAAGTTCCAAAAGTTCCCAGGTATGCCCATCATGCACTGCAGACTCCAAATTACATTACATTATACTATATGTAACTATAAAGGCTTTTCTGACACCACAGCGCAGGAGGATTTATAGCTGACGCAAACAGCAGATGGACAACATATTGCAGTTTTCATCTTCAATTGCTGCACCCTATTACTGCATCTCTTACCTTATATATTTTCACATAAATATGGAGAATTGGCAATGTAGGGACTGGGCCCCTGTGCTGTGGAATTTAGCTCAGTTCTTCCCAACTCTGTTTAAGTGCCCCAAATAAGAGGATTTTCAGTGCCAGGGCTAAGCACAGAGCAGCTTCCCATTTGCTCAGTCATGTAAAAACACATGCATGCACAAGGGATACATAGGAAAGCATATATGCAATGGTCAACAGATGTGGAGCCGCATACTGTATATTTCCTTGGTTTGGTGTTAGTGAGGTCTGTGTTATACTTTAGGAAGGGGTCTAATACAGTGACAGTGAGCACTAAAAGGAAGGGAGTCTAACATAATGGAGAGCACCAAATGGGAGATTGCAGTAAGGGGGTCAAAGAAGACGTAGCAAGGGTGAGCATCTATTGGAAGGATAAACGAAAGGACCCTGGTCCAAGGTTATACTGAAACCCATATACCGCTGATCTGAATTCCTTTCAACACAGTTTGTAGCCTTGGCCTTGCAGCCCTGGTAATTTTCAGTCTTGCATGACAGGTACATTTGAAAACACACCAGGAATTTCATTATGATTCATAGAACACTACATTAGCTTTAACCCTGCTTCACTTTGTTGTCAGGTTCAGTGTACGCTCCAGCTCTCCAACTACAAACACTAGACTTCATTCTTTCTATCATCCATTGATTTACCCAATAATCCATCTTCAGTGTGCCGTACTTCCCTCCATCTCCACGTTTGCTTTTTTCCGAACTCTCTAACTTATTTTATGCTTTCCTGAGGAATGTTTACTTTCAAGTCCCTTTCAGCTCAGAGTGTTCTGTGAAAGCATTTGTCTCCATTCTGTCTCCTTCCGTGCCCATATATTTCTTTCTCTCTATTTGTCTCTCTCTCTTTTATGCTATACATCTCTTTAATCATTCTTTCCCATTTTTATTTTTATTTTTTGCTCCTTCTCCAGCTCTCTGTCATGCTGCTTTGCACATGATTTTTTTTTTTTGTACCTGTTGCTCTCATGTGGCTCACTTTTCCCATGACAGTTGCCATTTCAGCTGAAAGATCTGCATGGCATATTGTTTATTCATCTAGAATTTACAATTTTGTGTATTTAGCTAAAATGACATTTTCACTCTACTGTGAAAATGTTAGCAAACACGTCAACATGTCAAGCTGGTTATATACTAAATGATGTTTGGAAATAATGAAACAGATAAATACATTGATTTCAGTACTTTAGTCGTATGGGTCTTCAATTTAGAGTGATAATGAGCACTTACAATCATTTTGAATTGCTATTTTGAATTGGAGAGATTTTCCAGCTTGTTGGCTTATCTCTATGTTAAATGAGCAGTTCTTTTTTCCCCATAAAAAAGGAAACAATGCTTTAATCATTTTCAGTTAGCCTTTGGTGCAGAAAATCCAGCACTGGTAGTTATCGGCACAGGGGTTTTGGTACAGAAAAAAGTGAAAAATCAGTTACTCTCCCAAATATCTTGGCTCCTAACCTTAACCTAGTGTTTTACCTTGACTTTAGCAAAGTGTATGTTTAAACAAAAGCTTTTATCTGTTGAGAAAGGGCTACATACCCTTGTCAGTTTATTTTTTTTGCTGTCTGTATCCCATTGGGGAGATTTCTCCCCACTTCCTGTCCCAGGGGTGCAACCTGAAGTTAGAGGAAATCTTTAATAAGTCAGAGGAATTCTACACTTGGGCATCCATCACTGGAAGAGGTTGAAGATTTTCTTGCCTTTTGTTCTAGTGACAACTCTAAAATGTTGGATTTTCTTATCATTTCGGTCTCCGGGACATTGGTCACCAGGACAAATAGAGAAATTGATTATACCTAACAATGTCAGAAAAAATACCCGACAAAGGGGTTCTAATCCTTTTCTGTAGATAAAGGAAAACCGGCAACTTGATCTTCCGCAATGAATACATTTATGTATGGCTATGACTAAGGCTACACACCGAAAGGCGTAAGCCCTGTATTATTTTGTACCACACCTGAATTAATAACTGTATTCATTGTGGAAGATCGGGCTTTCATTTATCTACATGTTTGTTCCAGTGCTAGGAGGATACTACAAGCCAGTGCACTGACCACTCACAACCTCGGGGAATTACTACTCGTGTTTTCTACTATATCTAATCCTTTCCTGTATTAGCCAAAGCCAAAAAAGTTTGGGCTTTACATGCACTTTATTATCCTTTCATTTGATCCCTAAAATTTGAATAAACTCCTAAAATAAACTGTTATCTCTTAAAGCTGCTCTTACCCTTACTGGAATCTTATCCCCCACATTTTTTTCCAACAAAGGAGCCCCGCAAAAAAAGCTGTTCATTCTAACTCTTTGGCAGATGTTGACTTAGGTAGTCACTCTATAGCCATCAAAGTTTCGTCAGCACATGACACTTCTTAATTAGTTGCGTGTGTGGTCTCTCAGAGAGCTGTGGTTTCTCTCACTGACCAATGCAACATTAATTTGTCTTACAGTAATGGAACTACAGCAAGTGGCAAGTAATGCAGGCATCTGACACTGACCCAAGTGTTGGATGTTAAGACTTTCTCGGAGGCTGTGATTCTGCAGCATAGTCATATGTCAGAGCATGTCACTGGGAATGAAATTAAAGGTAACTCCAACATCTTGCCATCTGAATAGTAATACAAAGGACACATTCCAACTGTGCCACATGTACAGTATCTCACAAACGTGAGTACACCCCTCACATTTTTGTAAATAGTTTATTCTATCTTTTCATGTGACAACACTGAAGAAATTACACTTTGCTACAATGTAAAGTAGTGAGTGTACAGCTTGTATAACAGTGTAAATTTGCTGTCCCTTCAAAATAACTCAACACACAGCCATTAATGTCGAAACCGCTGGCAACAAAAGTGAGTATACCCCTAAGGGAAAATGTCCAAATTGGGCCCAAAGTGTCAATATTTTGTTTAGCCACCATTATTAACCAGCACTGCCTTAATCCTATTGTGCATGGAGTTCACCAGAGCTTCACAGGCTGCCACTGGAGTCCTCTTCCACTCCTACATGATGACATCATGGAGCTGGATTCCATTTGAGGATGCCCCACAGATGCTCAATAGGGTTTAGGTCTGGAGACATGCTTGGCCAGTCCATCACCTTTACCCTCAGCTTCTTTATCAAGGCAGTGGTCATCTTGGAGGTGTGTTTGGGGTCGTTATCATGTTGGAATACTGCCCTGCGGCCCAGTCTCTGAAGGGAGGTGATCATGCTCTGCTTCACTATGTCACAGTACATGTTGGTATTCATGGTTCTCTCAATGAACTGTAGCTCCCCAGTGCCGGCAGCGCTTATGCAGCCCCAGACCATGACACTCACACCACCATGCTTGACTGTAGGCAAGACATACTTGCCTTTGTACCCCTCACCTGGTTGCCGCCTCACATGCTTGACACCATCTGAACCAAATAGGTTTATCTTGGTCTCATCAGACCACAGGACATGGTTCCAGTAATCCATGTCCTTAGTCTGCTTGTCTTCAGCAAACTGTTTGCAGACTTTCTTGTGCATCATTTTTAGAAGAGGCTTCCTTCTGGGATGACAGCTATGCAGACCAATATTATACCTTCAACCTCTGCAGCAATGCTGGCAGTGCTCATACGTCTATTTTCCAAAGACAACCTCTTGGTATGACGCTGAGCATGTGCACTCAACTTCTTTGATCGACGATGGCAAGGCCTGTTCTGAGAGGAACCTGTCCTGCTAAACTGCTGTATGGTCTTGGTCACCGTGCTGCAGCTCAGTTCCAGGGTCTTGGCAATCTTCTTATAGCCTAGACCATCTTTATGTAGAGCAACAATTCTTTTTTTCAGATCCTTAGAGAGCTCTTTGCCATGAGGTGCCATGTTGAACTTCCAGTGACCAGCATGAGAGAGTGAGAGCAAGAACACCAAATCTAACACCCCTGTTCTCCATTCACACCTGAGACCTTGTAACACTAACGATTCACGTGACACTGGGGAGGGAAAATGGCTAATCTGGCCCAATTTGGACATTTTCCCTTAGGGGTGTACTCACTTTTGTTGCCAGCAGTTTAGATATGTATGGCTGTGTGTTGAGTTATTTTGAGGGGACAGCAAATTTACACTGTTATACAAGCTGTACACTCACTATTTTACATTGTAGCCAAGTGTCATTTCTTCAGTGTTGTCACATGAAAAGTTATAATAAAATATTTACAAAAATGTGAGGGGTGTACTCACTTTTGTGAAATACTGTACTTGCGATAACTGTTTATAAAGGGGTTTCTCTCTAATTGGAAAGATATCTCACTTCCTGTTGAGCCTGTGGAAGAGGAAGATAAAGGAATAGTCCCTAGTGAGGCACAAATGGTAAAAAAAAAAAAAAAGTCCTGAGCTACTAGCCAGGCCTTAAGAGTTACTCGCCACCAGTTGCCCCAGTTGCGGTGCACAGAAAACGTATGCTCAGCAGTGCACTCAGGGGCGCTGTTGCAGTGTGAACAGGACGCATAGAAAACAATTGTTTTCTATTGCACTTGCAAAGACCTGTGTTTTTCTAGTGCAGAGATCACAGAGCCCCTTTTACATCTGTCTCTTCAGTCCTCCTTAACATCACAACCCACCGCCCACACAGAACCTCCATCACAGGCTGACCCCCATATCACAGGCTGACCCCCATCACAGGCTAACCCCCCATCACAGGCTGTTCCCATCCAATCACAGACTGACCCCCCCAATCACAGACTGACCCCCCCCCCCCAATCACAGACTGACCCCACATCACAGGCTAACCCCCATCACAGACTGACCCCATTTCACAGGCAGACCCCATATCACAGGCTGACCCCCATCACAGACTGA
>BLSH010435886.1:2364131-2377394 GCA_018402905.1 Glandirana rugosa
GGGCGTCGACCCCTTTGAGAGCCCGAAGAAGAGGTGTCGGCGCTCCGGGTCCGTTTTACCGCCTCCTAGGGACGTGGTCGAGTTCCGGCGTCGGCGCCGGAAAGGATTTGTCGCTAGGCCCTTGCCTAGTGGAGGCGCCAGGTCGCTTCGGAGAAGAGGTCGGGAGAGAGGGTGGTGGTCCTCGGGCCGATTCTGATCCGTCTCCTGCTGGAGTGGCGTGTGTCTGAGTCACGTCGTCCTCTACCTCCACTCACCTTGCCCGCGGTAGTGACGACGCTTCGGGCGCGTCGGTAGTGTGAATCCCGCTGGCATTGCTGCACTGACATGTTAATGTCCTGTTGAATAGAGGTCCTCAGGGACATGAGCATGTCCTTCAGCACCGTGTCTGAGACCGGCTGCCCTGTGGTGGCGAAGTCAGCAAAGGGGTCTGAGTGTGATGGCTGCGCGGGCTTCGCAGCAGTGATGGCGCCCGTTCCACTCACCTCCATCTCCTGCTGCACTGAGTCTGTGTGCGGTGAGGTCGTCCTCTGCCTAGTCTTAGCCGGGCTCCTGGTGGTGGGAGAGAGGGCTGGAGAAGAGGCTTCGCTGGACCGCGGAGGTGATCCGTTCCCGGATCGCTGTTTAGGAAAGGCCGCGGCTGCGGCCTTGAGCTGGTGCAGGGATCCTCCGCCATTTTGCCTGGGCCTCGCGGCTGTGGAGAAGAAGCCCGAGAGTTTCCCCAGCTGCGGGATCGGGTCTTTTCGTCTCCTCCGCATTCCTCGCCTATCATTGATTTTAATGGGGTGCCCATTTTAACTGTAGATGTTATTGGTGGACGGCTTCTTCTTCCTTGTTTTCCCCCTTGTGTTCTTCTTCTTTTTTGTTTTCCACCCAAATTTTACATACAAGATCCCTTTAAGGCAATAGTGATGCAGCCTTCTCCCGGGTGCAGATGGAAACTAAGCCATCAGAAAAAATATTATGACAGGAGCTTCTGGATGCTTATGCTGATGTCATCATGCATGCCGTGAGTTACACAGGTAAGAGTATTGTTTGAACATATGGAAGTGTTTATTTTATGCGATTTTAATAATAAATTATACCTGGATAATCCACCCTACTGGGGAGTTTTCCTTCTGCTGGTGAATGGATGCAACCCTGGAAGCAGGCGCAGTGGCATTCATGAGTCTTGTAAGGAGATTGTTCCATAAACATGCCTATATTGACCTTCAGAGTTACAAGGATTTTATATATAAGTCTTTCTGCTGGCAGCTGGACTGGTTGCATGTTTTTTTTTTCAAGTATATATGGGATTTTCTGTATTTTTTTAGCATGTGATTGTAAATTGCTTATAGGTTTTTAGGTATGGGGGGGGGGTTCTACTTTGATTGCAATATTATTCTTCTAGAACAGCTAGGGGTACACGGGTGCCACTATGAGGCTTTGTTTCATTTATACATTTGTTCTCAGCCTCATGAGCCCGGTGCCTGTAATTTTAGGAGAGAGGCATCTGGCACAGAGACTTAGTGTAGGCGTATCTTATTAAGTACCTCAGGGGTGTTCTCAGGGGTTCTCAGTTGTTTTGGCCATTGTACCCCTGTTGACAGGGTAAGCTGAGGTATCCCCTAAAGATTAGAAATCTAGTTTAAAGTTGAAATTATTATTTTTAATTCATATGTTGATCCCATATGTACAAAAATATTTTTTTTACAGAAATAAAAAGAAATTAGACGTTAGTGTTAATAAGAAACTTGTTGCTACAAGTTTTCTATATTTTTGCTGTAATTTGGTATGCCTGTTCTCTATGTTCATCCCTCCTGCTGGCAAGCACTACAGCTTTTTTAGTAAAAGAAAGCTTTTTTTTGGTAGTTTTTAACTTGTAGTCCCTAACTTTTTATCCTCTCTGTGCTTTTCTCTGTGTTCTTGACACCTCAAGTGAGGAGAAAAATCTGAAAAACTCAATCTGCTGCATTTATCTTTTGTGTCCAAATGTTCTTCCAACACTGAAAGCATAAAGTCAAGTTAAAAAAAGTTTCAATATGTCAAACCTTCAACCACCTCCTTGGCAACTAGTAATCCCAAACATATCAGCTCAGCTAAAGTGCAATCATGTGCTATCATTTGTTTATTCCCAAAGGCACTCACTCCTGTGCCCATTCCAATGCACACTGTGCCTATGCACCGTGCAGTCTCTCTGTCCCATACTCAGCTGCCCTCGTGGGTGGCTGATTGACAGCAGCTCCTGCAGGTAGCCTTGTTGTCACCTAAGCACAGAAAATTTTGTTGACGAGCTCTAAGAAATGACATTAAGAAACAAAGTGCATTAGAACCTTAACACCTACCTGCTATGGCAAAACAATGCCATAAAAAAGTTTATTTGGAAAAATATTATGTACAATAGACAAGCATCATAACCAGGGTATGTGATGTGCTTAGTACTGTCCTCTGCCTCAACCCTGCAATGTAGGCATGTGATTGCTAGAAAATTTACTAAAAGGGGTAGTTGTGGCAAATTCAAAAGAGATTTCCTTATTGCATGCAATAGCAAGACACAGATGAAGGTTCACTTACACTTTAACTTAAAGAGGAAGTAAGACATGATGGGTTTTCATTTCCTCTTTATTACCCTGGAATGTAAAAGCATAATGGGCTAGTATGCATCACATATTAGCCCATTATGTGGCACTTACCTGCACTGGAAGCCCGTGCTGTCCCACAATGTCCCTGCTCCAGGCCGCGTCCATCTTCTGCCCATCTTTCTTCCGGGGCTGTGATCTCCGGCTCTGTGACTGTCCGGAGTCGCGTGACGTCACTCCCGCGCATGCGAACCGCCAATTGCAGCACGATCTTAATGAAGGAACGGCACAGAGGCCGTTTCTTCACTGCGCATGTGCCCGATGACGTGGGTACATCACAGTACACTGTATATCTCCTAAACTGCGCAGGTTTAGGAGATATGCAGGGAACCTACAGGTAAGCCTTAATATAGGCTTACCTGTAGGTTAAAGTGGTTGTCAAGGTTGACAACCACTTTAACCTTCAAAATGAGTCCTTGAGACTCGGTTCACACAGGGGTGACCCGACTTCAGGCACGACGTCATAGGTGATTTGAACACGACTTCAGCGTGACTTCATCACGACTTTGCGTGCCTTTGGGCAACTTTGCCTGTGACCAATCAGAGAATAAATCTCTTCTGACATTGTTCCTTTTACCTGGGTAAATTATTTTCTTTTTCCTGTAAAGTCCCTTCAATATAGATGGGGATCTGACTTGGAGGCGACTTCCATTGAATTCTATGGGCACAAGTCGGATAGAAGTCGCCTTGAAGTAGTACAGGAACCTTTTCTGAAGTTGGAATAACTTCAGTAGTGTACATTAAGACAGCTCCCATTCACTTCAATGGTATTTCTTCTGTCAAGCGACTTGGGGCGACTTGGGGCGACACAAGTTGGATCCCAAGTCGCTGTAATGTGAACCGACTCTAACACTTAAAGTGGTTGTACACCCATTTAGTAAAAATCACGCAATCCTCTGGTTTTCATAATACTAAATGTCCTGTATATGTGCTTTATAAAAAAAAAAAGTTCTATACCTGATATAATAGCACTCACGTGACCGGCCGGCTCTCCCGATCTGACAGGTGCAGCGGAAGGGGCTAAGATGCCCCCGCTGATGTCAGTCGGGAGGAGGAGAGAGCCGGCTGGTCACGTGATCGCTGAGCAGTGCTATTAAATCAGGTATAGAACGGCTTTTTTAATAAAGAACACATACAGGACACTTAGTATTATAACAGCCAGGGGATTGTGTGACTTTTACTTAGTTATTACAGCAGCAGGAGGCGGGTCCCAGGCCCTGTCACAGAGCTGACAGGCAGGGAGAGGAGGAGGACAGAGGAAGACACAAGAGAGCTACAGATAGCAGCGGATGACAGAGGCACGTAAGCTGACCACTGTGTCAGGGCTCAGCAGCCATGATAAACTGTGGTCAGTTTACAGGAGGGAGGGCAGCAATTGACAGGATCAGCCAGGTTTTTCCAGTGTTACAGGGGACCAAATTACACAGCGCAAGCACTGTGCTGTATAGAATGCTTTAAAGGAGCAGGATCATTTTTCTTTAGGTTAACAAACACTCTAAATCTGTTAACCCAAAACTTAACCACCCCCCAACAGATAACTAAAGTACCCCGTTAGAGTAGACCTTTCCCACCCTTTCATTACAAATTGCATCAGCATGCAGCTCTACATGCTGTCATGAATCATCTTACATTCATTAATTAAACAAGCATTTCTTGCTTTCACTTACAATTACTTTTTACTATCCTGGATGTGTGAGGAACTGGTGATGTAACCAGGGCCTCACATATGCATCCTAGGAAGGCTACAGCACCAGTGCCTTGCCCGCCAGATGATGTGTACTGTCAAATGTTCCAGAACAGGCCCAGAGTTTATGGCAGAATTCCAGAAAGTAAAGGGAGATGGCTTCATCTGCCTTTAGTGAAAATGGGCAGTGTGAAATGAATGGTGAGGACAGTGGCGTAACTAGAACCTTCAGGGCCCCAATGCAAGAAACCATGAAAGGCCTCCCTGACCCCTGGATGGGACCCTTTCCTCCGAGTCTGACAGAGGACCAGTCGTAAGTGGGTGGCTGCATATAAAGCAACCGATCTCTCCATTTCTCCCCCGCTTCTCCTCCTCTCCCTCCCACAGGCATTTAGCCGCTACAGGAGAAAAATGGAGAGATTGGTTCCTCTATGCCCCCAGGTGATTGGGGCTGCACTGCAACCACTCCGCCACTGTGGGCATTGCCACAGTTGCAGCATAGTGATGATGCATTTAGGGGTTAAAACAGGCGGTCAGGAGGCAACATATTGCCTCTGTACCAGCTGTCAAATGCCTCTGAAAAGCGATCTGAGCATGGATTGCTTTTCAGAGAAACAGCATTTTCTTGCTGGTACTATGAACAAGTGGTAAAACAAAATTAAATATTGATTGTACACATATAAGGGGTCAGGATTAAAAGTGCACACATACATGTAAACACACATGTACGCACATACACATATATAAACACACACACAATACACACATACTGTATATATAAACACACACATATATAATTGCACATATGCACACACATGGTGCACACACACACGATGCACACATTCACACACATGATGCATACACACGCACATGATACACACACATGATGCATACACACGCACATGATACACACACACGATGCACTCACACACATGATGCACACACACACACACACATACACACACATGATGCACTCACACACACACAAAAACATGCACAGACACACATGCACATACACACACACACATATATATATATATATAAACACATGGATTGTGTTTTAAATAAACGACAGAGCACTGTACCTTCCTGCTGGCTGGGTACTGCATTCTAGGGGTAGACAAAGAGAACAGCACACGCTGTGCTTTCACTTCAGCTCTGTGTCTGTGAACAGTGTGAAGAGGCTCCCCGCAGTTCCAATGTACAATTCTGGGCCCCTACAACATGGGGCCCAGTTGCCATGGCGACTGCTGCGACCCCTGTACATCTGCCACTGGGTGAGGAACAGAGAAATAAGGCATGCAAAGATTTAAAAATCCTAAAGTTTTCTATAGTAATTTGATGGTAGTTGGTTGTTGCTAAACATATCTAAAGGTGTCTTTGTTGTCATTTTTAGGATAAGAGCGATGTTCCTTTTTAACATATGTAGCGTTGCCCCTTTGAGGGTCGCAAGATAAGTCAATTCCCCTTGGCTTCCCCGACTCTGAGAGTCTTCTACCACCCCTGGCACACTGGGTTCACCCATAGTGTTACCTCATTTTATTCACTCCCTTGACACCCACCAAAAGAAATAAAGATATGAACATTCACACTTTACTACAGACCAATGATCTGAGGGTCTACTAGTATAACTCAACTACTAAACAGGTACAACTCAATTAACTATAGATACATTGGTATAACTCAGTTTACTGTAGATAAACCGGTATAACTCAAATATATCACAGATACACATAAATTCAACCTGCTCTAGGATGGAGAGTTCTTAGGTGAATTCAGTATGCTAAAATTTGAGCAAGCATCAGAGGCCTACTAAGTGGGGGGAAAATTGATGAAAACTGTAGTAAATAAATGTTTCTTGAGCAAAGTTCAGTAGATCTTCAACCGGCTCTTTACCTAACAGTAACTGTGGTTGCAGCAACAGGTTTCCAGATGTTGCACTCAAGTGATAAAACACTCTTACTGCAGTAAGAAAATAGAACTTCACGGTGATCACTGACTTTGTAATATAACTACCGCTGACAGCAATCCAGTAAAGAGTTTAAATGATTACATTCCAGCTTTTCCTTCTCTGTGTCAATGCTTACACTTTTGCTAGGAATGAGTATATAGAATCAGACTATATGTGCACAGTACTGTAATGATGGGCCTTAGCCCGCTCACCCAACAGGAACAATGGATGCAGATGATGAATCCGCTGCTTTGGATTATGATGATGACAAGGATGAAGATGATGACACTCCAGCCCTCTGGCTCCCGGAATCGGCTTCCACCGCCTCTCTCCTTGCGGTTCTCCCGGATCGATCGCTTTAGCTGCACGCAGGTATCAGAAATAGGCTCCGCTTGATACAGGGTAGGTCTCTCTGATTATCCACTGAAGCTCTCCACAGTCACCAGTCGCGAGTCTGTGGAAGTAGGCTGCAACTCATGTTTCAAAACACACAAGTTCTAGCCTGATTGATTGCTGCCGCACCGTTTGTTTAAATAGACTCTCCCGCGAGGCAGTGCTTCTCCCAGAAACCTTCCTCTGAAGCACAGTCTGATGAGAATTGCATTTCTCCTGCAGCACAGTCTGATGGAAAATCCATTAAGGCACACTACAAACACCAAAGTGCATTTCTTTTAACAGAGTTGTCACCAACTAATAACTGGCATTAGAGGGAAACAGCTGTATTGTACCTAAAAGCAGGAATTAATTTATTGCCGGGAGTATTACACTTAGCTCCTGGCTACACTCCCCCCACTTAAAGTCTTTGGTCCCCAAATACTCAGGGTGTTTCCTACTAACACTTAGGAAAAAAAATGGTTTGTCAACCTAACTATCACTTAAGCTAAACAAATACTGACAAACATCTGGATTTTGCTTGAACCAATTATATACAGTTTCAGTAAGTTCTTAGTCAGATTTCTGACAGGCCAGGGCAGTAGTGTCAGGGGTTACATTGAGGTCACCTTTTTGCCCAATTGATAGTGACAGAGGCAGATGTGGAGTCTGACCTTTGAATGGTGGGAATCAACCTGTCAGAGTTCTCCCCTAATACATCATAGGTAAGTCTTCTAGGAGGGTGAACATAAGAACTGGGTTCCTGCTTTGTAACAGTACTTTTCTCTGGTTTATCCTTAGAAGCTTTTACTTGATCCCTCTTCTTGAGTGGAAGTCTCTCTTGGACTACATAGGACTCATTGTAGTAGTAGAATCCTTCACTGGACTCACGGCTGAAATAGGACTCTTTTCAGGACTTATGTCTAAAATAGGACTGCTCCTAGGACTGGCCGCTGGAATAAAGTTATTCTTAGGACTAGAATAAGTAGGGTTTGGCTTATCAAAGACTTCAGGTTTAAATCCCCCCCCCCCCCCATGTTCTCTTCCTCACTTGACAACACTATATCTTCTGGAGAACCTTCAGCATGTTCCAGCACACGTAAGCTCGCCTCTGTGAAACTAATCAAGTCTCCTCTCTCAAGGCTGGGGATTGATCTAACACCTTCACATGGCTGAATATCTTTCTTTTTTATGGTTGGTGGATCTCTTGGAATTGGTTTGGTATTTTTCCTTGAGTGAACACCTGTCCTTTTCAACAATGGTGGGACACTCCTCTTCTGTCCAGGGGAACCTTGTGATCTCTTTACCTCCCTCGGTGGTGTGGGCTTTCTGAACCAGGGCCTAACCTCAGTCTCAGGAATGACTACTGGATCCCATAACAAAGAAGGTACCCCTTCTTCATCCTCACTATCCTCTGCAACTGGCCTAGTAGGCTTAACAGGAGGTTTCCAACAAGCTCGGGTTCTAGGAGGGACTGGATCCAAAGGAAGGACAAAGAGGCATCCTAACTGATTTGTCAAAGGAAGTAGATGATCCCGATGCCACATATTAAGAGGCCCCACCTGTCCTTCTGGCTTGATTTGGTATACAGGCAACCCTGGAAGCTGTTTACAAGTTGACATAAGGTTGAGGCTCCAATGGTCAGCCAATTTATGCTTGCCTGGTACACCCAAATTCTTCAACAACACCCTGTCCCTGGGTTGGAGATCCTGCACCTTCACCTTGAGATCAAAATTCTTGTTATTCCTCAACTCTCGGGAAGTGACATGTTGCATGGCCTTATCATAGGCTTGCTTCAAGTTCTTCTGCAATCGATCACATAACCTTTGTGAGAAGTTAAGGAAGTATCATCAGCCGATGTTCCAAATGCCAAATCAATTGGTAATCTAGCCTCTCTTCCAAACATGAGGCGGTAAGGTGAATACCCAGTTTCATCACTCACAGTGCTGTTATAGGCATGTACCAGGGTAGCAATATGATTTTCACAATGTTGCTTATTCTGTGTAGGCAAAGTTCCTAACATATTTAACAGAGTCCTATTGAATCTCTCAGGTGGAGGATCTCCTCGTGGGTGATAAGGGTTGTTTTTAGATGTCTTTATCCCCAATGACTTGCACAGCTGCTGTATAAGTCAACTTTCAAAATCTCTTCCCTGATCAGAATGGATTCATAATGAACAAAAAGGTTTTTCCACCAGAACCTTGGCTACTGTGGTTGCTTGCTGATCTTTCATTGGATAAGCTTGAGCATATCGGGTAAAATAATCGGTTACCACTAAGATATTACTTCTTCCACCTGTATCTGGTTCCAGACACAGGAAGTCAATGCATACCAACTCCATAGGACCCTGACTCTGTAAATGCTTCATGGGGCAGCACTAACTGGAAGGGTCTTCCTCTGAATGTAAGGCAAGTAAGAAAGACAGTAGTCTTCAACCTCTCTCCTCATATCTGGCCAATCAAACCTATCCCTGACTAAGCAAAAGGTTCTCTCTATACCTAAGTGTCCATGCTCATCATGTAAGGACACCAAAACTGAGATACAATGCTTTTCTGGTAGGTATAACTGCCAAGTCTCCTCAGACTCATCACCAGGGCCTCTTCTGTAAAGCAGACCATCCCTCAGTTGCAACTGATTCCACTCTTGATGTAATGTTCTGGCATGTACAATTGCACTTTTCAACAACAACATAGGATCTTGCTGTGCTAAGGCTTGAAGGGCTGCATGACATAGAGGATCCTGCTCTTGATCAGTCTTGATCTCCTTCTTGGTTAAACAAGGGAGCCCCTCTATCCTTAATTGAGTCAGGTCACAATAAGACTGTGGTACACCAGCTGGTGGAATTCCTATGGATTCAGCTCCTACAGCCCCTCTCAAGCGGTGGACTAAATCTTTGCATAGGGCTTGTATCCCTTCAGTAGGCATGAAGGTCCATTCTTGACATTTCTCTTCAGGGCGATGTGGCCTAAGAGACAATGCATCAGCATTTCTGTTCCCAATTCCAGGTCGGTACTTTAAACTGAACTGAAATCCAGCCAACGCAGCTAGCCACTGATGCCTCATTGCATCCAATTTTGTGGAAGTCAGCAAATAGGTCAGTTATTATTCAGTCTTCACAACGAATTGAGCCCCATACACATAGTCCTTCATTTTGTCAATGACTGCCCACTAAAGCTAGGAACTCCAACTTATGTGACGGGTAACTTCTCTCAGAAGGAATAAGACTTCGGCCCACTGGTCTGAGCTGATCATTTTGCTCTTGATAAGAGATTCCTCCTAGCCCATCTTTGCTGGCATCCACATGAAGCTCATATGGTTTGGACAGATCAGCATAGGCTAAAACAGAAGCTTCAGTAAAGCTTGTCTTCAAGCGCTTGTAAACTTCCTCACACGATTGGGCCCACTGCTCTCTAATGGACTCTTTCTTCCCTCTCCGGCCCAACTTCTTCTCTTTTAACTTCCCTTCCTCCTCTCCCGAGGTTACCTGCAGCAATTCATTGAGGGTCTTAGCAGTCTTGGCAAAGTTAGCCACGAATCTCTGATAGTATGAACAAAACCCCAAGAAGGATCTCAGTTCCACGCAGTGACCGCCTCCATCCAACTTCTTCGGGTCAGTCGCCACACCACTGGCTAAGACCACATGTCCCAGATAGGTGACTGAAGTACGATAGAACTGACACTTTTCCAGGGATAATTTCAGCGCTTCCTCATGGAGCCTCTCGAATACCTTTTCCAACCGTGTCTCATGTTCTTCTAGTGTTCTTCCAAACACCATTACATCATCCAGATACACTAAATCCTTGACCAAGTTCATATCTACCAATGTTCTCTCCATTCGTTTTTGAAAGGTGGCTGGCACCCCAGGCAGTCCTTGTGGCATTCAAATGAATTTGTAGAACCCCAAAGGGCAAATGAAGGCAGTTTTCTCTTTATCTTCAGCATGCATCGGTATCTGATAGTACCCGCTCTTCATATCCAGCACACTAAGCCACTTGGCCCAAGCAAGACACTATAGAGCATCTTCAATCCATGGAGTGGTGTATTGATCTGGAATGGTCCATCGGTTAAGGGTTCGATAGTCTATGCACATCCTTAGAGTTCCATTCTTCTTCTGAACCACGACAATGAGTGAAGCATTCAGACTCTTGAATCACTCCAGACTTCTTTAACTTTGCCAGCTCTTCCCTCAAATCTTCCAAGTCATTGAGTGGAATTCTTCAAGCCCTCTCCCTGAAAGGTTTATCTTTCTGATGGCATATCAGGTGTTGAGCACTCTTAGCACACCCCACATCAAAGTCATCACTAGAGAAAATCTTTTCCCATCGGTCTGAGACTTCATTCTCCCACTCCATGAAGGGGGCAGGATAGAACACTCTTCCAACTCTTTCCAGAATCCTTGTCGCTTCTCACTCTTTTTAACCTCCTCTGGAGACATTGGGGTAGCCACGCTCACTAGACCCACCGACATTCGGGCCTTCAATATCACAGGGTGATCCGAGAAATTCTGCAGACTAATGGGCACTTTCTTCTTGCTTCTCAGCAGGGCCTTAGTGGGAGCCAGCTCAGGAACCATTGCTAAGCCAGTTGCTTCAGGTTGTGCATCTGTCTCTAACACAGCAAAGGACTCTGGGTAAGTTTCACAATGGCCTTCAAGCAAGCAACCTCTCTTGGCTGAATCACTCTTTCTCGCATATCCAGCTACCATATTCGCCCTACTCCATGGACTGATGCCCTCTTCTCCTTGATCACTTTCTGGCACGCCTGATACAATTTTGGGTGAATCTCCTTCGGCACAGACCCATCTCCTATCACCTTCTCCAGCAGTCTTCTGACCAAATCTGTGTTTGTTCCAATTATCATGGAATTTTGTTCAGCACCTGGAGGCCTAGGACACACCACCAATAGGGTATCAAATGTTTCAACCTCTCCTGTCACTGCAGGCCCAAAAGAAATTCTTATGGGGATGTATTCATCATATGGGAACTTGTTAGTCCCAAGTTCCCAGATTTCCAACTCTTCAAGCTTGTTCAGCGGGACATGCTTTAAATATTGATTGTAGAAATCTCGGTAGAGTAAAGTGAGTTGGGCCCCTGTGTTCAGAAGAGTTCTTGTATAAACAACTTCTACCTGTACTGACACAATAGGAGATGGCTCCACTAACTTTTCAGGCTATTTGCCCCCTTCTACGTTGTTAGTGTCTCTTTTTAGCCCACGTTGAGAGGATCTAACTGTGGCTCTGGGTGGTGAATGAGCATTGACTCCCTGCACCCGGCCCTCAGACCCCGGTGAGGGGTTAGTTGTCATAGGAGACATCTCTCTCTTCTTTCCTCTTTTTTTTGGACTCTGTTTGTCTTTATTCTGCTACTTGGAGCTCAGCTTCTTTGGGTTCTCAGTTGGCTCCTTCACTGAGACCCTCTGAAGTTTCCCACCTTCTCAATGGATAGCAGTTGCTGTAATGATTTCAGTAACTTGGCAATAAAATTAACCACTTCTGGACCGCCGTACGTCGTTTGACGGCGGTACTTTGAAGTGGAATACCGTTGTTATGGTAGCAGATAGCTACCATAACCCCGGTATTTTTTTTTTCAGCAGGCGATTCTGCGTCGGATAAAAGTGATCTTAGCGGCGGATTCGCCGCGAGATCACTTTTATCAGCGGCGGGAGAGGTGCCCCCCCCTCCCGCCGCTTTCCGGTCATCTCCGCCGCTTACCGGACCCGCCGGCAGCGGCGGAGATGATCGGGTCCTTCCCCCCCCAGTGTCCGTGTGCTGAGTGAGCGGCTGAAGCCGCTCACCCGGCTCCATTACATTGCTGGGCGGAAGCTACGTCACAAGTAGCTTCCGCCCAATGCTCTTAAAGGGGACATTTTTTTTTTTCCCCTGCCATTTTTTTCAAATTTTTTTTTTTTTTTAATGCATTTTAGTCTAAAAATGAGATCTGAGGTCTTTTTGACCCCGGATCTCATATTTTGGAGGTCCTGGCATGCTTTTTTCTATTACAAGGAATGTTTACATTTCTTGTAATAGGAAAAAAAGTGATCAAAATTTTTTTTTTAAAAAAGAAAGTTGTAAAAATAAAAATTAAAAAGTAAAATACATAAATAAAAAAAAAAAAAATTTAAAGCGCACCGTCCTTGCGAGCTCGCGCGCAGAAGCGAACGCATACGTAAGTCCCGCCCACATATGAAAACGGTGTGCAAACCACACATGTGAGGTATCGCCGCGATCGTTAGAGCAAGAGCAATAATTCTAGCCCTAGACCTCCTCTGTAACGCAAAAATGCTAACCTGTAGAATTTTTTAAACGTCGCCAATGGAGATTTTTATGTTGCAAAGTTTGTCGCCATTCCGCGAGCGGACGCAATTTTGAAGCATGACATGTTGGGTATCATTTTACTCGGCGTAACATTATCTTTCACAATATGAAAAAAAATTGACCTAACTTTACTGTTGTCTTATTTTTTAACTAAAAAAACTGATTTTTTTTTTAAAAAATCGCGCTTTTAAGACCGCTGCGCAAATACGGTGTGACATAAAGTTTTGCAATGGCCGCCATTTTATTCTCTAGGGTGTTAGAAAAAAATATATATAATGTTTGGGGGTTCTAAGTAATTTTATAGCAAAAAAACATGTTTTTAGCTGAT
>BLSH010435886.1:2377404-2388190 GCA_018402905.1 Glandirana rugosa
ATATTCTCTGTCCCTCCTTCGGGACAACCTACTCTTCTGGGTCCCCAGTGCTCTTCCCTTATTATAGTGAGGTTTCCGACGTTTCAAAAAACGAGTTGTCCATGTTCATCTCAGTCCTCAGGAACTTCACCTGTCACTCCTTCTCAGTCTCACCTCCCTTTCATGATCTTAGGGACACGGAAGTGGGAGTGAACTTCTTAGAGGTCAGTTAGACGAGAGAGTCAAAAAAATTGACCTAACTTTACTGTTGTCTTATTTTTTAACTAAAAAAACTGATTTTTTTTTTAAAAAATCGCGCTTTTAAGACCGCTGCGCAAATACGGTGTGACATAAAGTTTTGCAATGGCCGCCATTTTATTCTCTAGGGTGTTAGAAAAAAATATATATAATGTTTGGGGGTTCTAAGTAATTTTATAGCAAAAAAACATGTTTTTAGCTGATAACCTCCAAACTCCAAAAAGAGGCTCGGTCTTAAAGTGGTTAAATTCATCTTTCTTTGGACACTGTCTCCTAAAATGCCCAGACTCCCCACACTTAAAACACTTTTGAGGGTCAACTTTATTTAACTGGGTGGTAACTTGAGCTTGCATTACTCATAACAACATCTGTTACAGTTGATCTTGAGCCTGAGCCACCTGAGAGAGCAGATTGACTGGAGATTCTTCAAGTGAGGGTGAAGGCACAGGGATTCTAGTACTTTCCCTCCACTCTGACTCTTCCTCACTGTCCACTTCAAGGACTCCTGACTCTACTTGTACCTGTTGAGCAAAAAACTTTGCAGCCTTTGGAGTGATATTATTCCCTTCTCGTGACCCCTGGGTCTTCTCATCCAACAGGGCTTCCTCCTCTCTAACCATCTTCATCAATCCAGGATAGGTGGGTGTTGTTTGTATTCTTTTTAACAACAACCATATCACAATAGGGTGGTTGGGTCTTGTTCCCTGTAAGATCCGCTCCCATCTCACCTTGTCAGCTTCTTTTGGATCGATCCCTTTTTTTAAGATAATCTGGTGTAGGACATGATCCACCCTAACAACATAGGCAGACAACTTCTCTCCTCTGGACTGGTATGTATGCTCAAATTTGTACATCAGATCAGGAATCTTCTCCACCCATCCATACACTGCACACAATGCTTCAATGTAGTCCATGGCCACACACTCAGGCTTCCCTCTCTTCAGGCTTCAGAGCACATCAACAGCAGGACTTCTCAAGCTTTTACTTATTCTCTGCCTTTTCACTGCTTCTGGCACATCCCAATCCTTCACAGCTTTAATAGCCTGATCCATCCAGTTCTCAAATTCTTCCTTCCCTTCGGCAGTGGGAGTGTGGCCTGAGAAGAACTGCACCTTCCTGTAACCCTGATTGCCAGTAATATTATTACTCTTAATCAAACTTTCCCCCAATTGACTCATATCCAAGTACAATGAGGCTGGAGGCAACCCCTTGCAGCTGGCTTCGGCTCCTCCTTCTTCCACATCAGGACTCACCTAGCCACGCTGAGATTTCTCCTGGTCTAAGTCTCCTTCTATCTGTGGAGGTCTCACCCAAGCTTCTAATCCTTCAGCTAGACTCACAGTCTCTTCTCAAAGTTGAACCAGGACACTATCTCACCATTCAAGTAGAAAATAGGTAAGGCCTTCCTCATATTCAGGCTTCAGATCCACAACATATGATCCTTGACCAGGGAAAGCTCCTCTTAACATCAGCCATACACCTTTTTCTGACCACCCAACTCCCGGTAGCTTCAACACACTCGCCAACTCCCGATTAATCCCCTCTTCCTGCACCCATTTGACAGCAGTGGCGGAGTCCATCTTCTCTCTCTCTCTCTGGATGGTTCTTCAGATCTTGTCAGGTTCACCAGAGGTAGAATCCCGGATGAGCCCCCAAATGTAGCGCTGCCCCCTTGAGGGTCGCATGATAAGTCAATTCCCCCTTGGCTTCTGCAACTCTGACAGTCCTCCGCCACCCCTGACACACTGGGTTCGCTCATAGTGTTAACTCTATTTTAAACAGGACACAGTAAAAGAAGCACACAATGTTGAGAAATCAATGATATTTACTCCACGAAGTAATTTATTCAAAATAAATCAGGTTTGACAAGCTATAAGAATCACTTAAAGAAATAAACATGCAACACCAATGAACAACTTGATATCTTGTCTGCAGTAAACACTTCTACAGAGTCACCTGCTGTACACTGGAGTGGACACAGGAGAGCAGGGGAATGACTACTGTTCATCAAACCACTCTCTACTATTCACTCCCTTGACAGCAACCAAAAGAAATAAACATATGAACATATACACTTTACTATAGACCAATGATCTGAGGGTCTACTAGTATTACTCAGCTGCTAAACAGGTACAACTCAACTGACTGTAGATAAATTGGTATAACTCAGTTGACTATAGATAAATCAGTATAACTCGGTTCACTGTAGATAAATTGGTATAACTCAAATATATCACAGATACACACAAATTCAACCTGCTCTAGGATGGAGAGTTCTTAGGTGAATTCAATATGCTAAAATTTGAGCAAGCATCAGAGGCCTACTAAGTGGGGGGAAAATTGGTGAAAACTGTAGTAAAAAAAATGTTCCTTGAGCAAAGTTCAGTAGATCTTCAGCCGACTCTTTACCTAACAGTAACTGTAGTTACAGCAAAAAGTTTCCAGATATTGCACTGAAGTAATGTAAACACTCTTTCTGCAGTAAGGAAGTTTTCCTTACCTGTGTCAATGCTTACACTTTTGCTAGGAATGAGTATATAGAATCAGACTATATATATGCACAGTACTGTAATGATGGGCCTCACCCAACAGGAACAATGGAGGCAGATGATGAAGCCGCTGCTTTGGATGATGATGATGATGACGAGGATGGAGATGATGATGATGACTCTCCAGCCCTCTGGCTCCCCGAATCGGCTTCCACTGCCTCTCTCCTTGCGGTTCTCCCGGATCGATCACTTTAGCTGCGCGCAGGTTTCAGGAATAGGCTCCGCATGACACAGGGCTGGTCTCTCTGATTATCCGCTGAAGCACTGCATACTCACCAGCCGCCAAGTCTGTGGAAGTAGGCCGCAACTCAACTTTCAAAACACACAAGTTCTGGCCTGAAAAATCACCACCGTCCAGAGAGAGCGCGCCAGGCTGCACCCTGTGCTTAAAAAGACTCTCCCACTAGGCACTGCTTCTCCCAGAAATCTTCCTCAGCAGCACAGTCTGATGGGAAATGTAGTTCTCCTGCAGCACAGTCTGATGTAATATCCATGAAGGCACACTACAACCCCCAGAGTGCATTTCTTTTAACACAGTTGAAGTCACCAACTAATAACTGGCAGAGGGAAACAGCTGTATTGTACCTCAAAGCAGGAACGTTCTTATAGCTGGGAGTATAACACTTAGTTCCTGGCTACACATATAACCCTTAAAACACTGAGGTCCTAACACTAATCTAGCTCCTAAACCAAGCCATATAAATATTGAAATCCTCACTCCACTTTAACATAAATTATTTGTACAGCAGTTGTAAAAATAAAAAAATGCAGATTATTGTTAGTACTCACTGCCCCCCACACTACAGAAATTCCAGCTTGTTCCACAATATTGTGCCTCTTCTAGGCTGAATAACACCCATATCCTGTGAGCCCAGGTTGTAATGGACACAGACTGTGCTCACATTACGGCTACAAATAACAGCACTCATACATTATCATGTAAATACTGTTCTGGCTGGGAGTAAGGACCCCCCCCCCCCCACTTCTGCCCAAGCAGAAGAAGAACCCATGACATTATGCAACCAACAAGAAACCTGCTGGATTTAGGGTATAAATAAATTGATGTGGGGAGGTTGTTCTAAAAGTATGGTGTTGAGCCTTAAAGTGATAATAAATCTTTACATAAGCCCACCAAAGTGGTTAGCCTCAGGTGATACGCAGTGGTGATTTAAATCCTCCTACATAAGCTCTACCTGTTTATCTGCTGCCTTCTCTCCTACACAGGCTAGATGGCATTTCCAAACTTGCAAGAGGCAAGGGACAGGGAATCCAATGTCACACACAGCACAGAGCTAAATGTAATCTGAGACCTGAGTTGAGGGATCAGACACATTCCTCTCTACACTGCCTCATTCAGAAACATGCACATCTGAGGCTGTCCTTCACCTGCTGTGTGCTTGGGGGAGAGGGGGGGGGGGGGTCTCCAAGGTTTGCATGGTGTCTGGAAAAACTGTCAGAAGTCATTCCTGCAGATAGCAGAGGTAGAAGCAAACAGAATCCACATTAAATGCTATGGGCTGAGGCAAGTATGCACTATATGAGGATATGCTTTGTTCATTTATAATTACAGAGGTTTACTACCACTTTTACTCAAATTTTACTTCTTACCCCTGTTACCCTATGCTGAGAGCCTCTGCTCCAAAAAAAGGAAAAAAAAATCAATACTAAACTGAATGTCGGAATGTGGCGATGACAGAATAGACCAGTCATTCATAACAAAGGTTCAATAGAACCCTAAGGCTCCTCCAGAGGTTGCTAGCGGTTCCCTGAACTGTGGTTGATTGACCTCCCATCTGATGGTGCCTGTATAGTTCTTGGGCCAACACCACTTGGCAGAGTCAGTGTTGTGTCACCAATGATTTAGCTATCTGTAATGGTGCAGTTCTGACCATCACTGTAAAAGAATTTACCTATTACTGACCACCAACAGCAGGTGCATTTTTCTCATTAACATTCTATGAATTGTTTTTTTCCAGGGGTTTCCCAACACCTGAAATTATTTTGAGGGTTCCTCTGAAGGTTGAGAAAGGCTGTAATAGATTAATTTGCTTCTTTACATATGACACCTAATGCCTTTTGAAATTTAATAATTTTATAATCTTGGAGTCTATGGATTCTGAATGTGTCAAATATTCCTATTGGTTACAATTTTAGCTGTATGATTCAAGCGGCATTAGTCAGAAATGTTAGCATTAAAATGGCTTCAGTGTTTGAAATTGGTGAAGGCCTGCACTTATCTCACAGTAAGAGGCCAAGAATAAGTGGTACTGTGTGGTCATTGTTACACAGCAACCCACCCACTCCTATCTGCACTGGAATTTGAAAAAAAGAATAGCATTCTTGTATGTTTTACTGTAATTCATGAAAGGTCAATCAGAATGTCGAAAGAAAACCTGCAGTTGGATTTATGCAAGAGGTAAGCAGAGGTTTAGAATTTGGTATGGAAGTCAGTCTAGCACATTTCAACACGCCCAATATGAATGAAAACCAACAACTGAATTAGAGCACTGATACCATCTTGCATGACAGGGCACTTAACAAAACACATCTAATGGCATCTTAGTGCATAGAACATTTAAAAATACTTTGTCATACAGTACTTTAACCCCTTCCGCTGACGTAACACATGCATGTGGCCCTACTGCACTGGGCTTTTTCCGTGGGGCTGCATATATATGCGTATCTCCCTTTGAGCTGGGAGCACACCGCACAGTGCACTCCCATCACAGAGACCAGGGTCTCACGAGAGCCCCGGGCCCCGCACTAACGATCAGGATCCAGAACTCCAGATTCTGGGTCACCTGATCCCTGTGATAGCCTCTAATTGGCTACCGCAGTGATCAGTCACTGTGACGCTGGCCCCCGTGTTTCTCTCGCTATGAATGGAGAGACACGATGCAATGCATTTGTCGCTTTCCTTGCAAAGTGTGCATAACAAAAATAAAATAAATAAATAAATAAAATGAAAATAAAAAAGAGAGTGTAGCGCCCTGGTATTAGGCAGGGTTGCTAATAAATTTAGTCCTCTATCTAGGTGGTAACTAGCCTGGCTGATTGTTAGAGAGATTCTTTGACTTTTCCCTAAATCTGGATTTGGTGAATCACACTCTTCTCTTCGCTTGCATCCAAAAAGTGACTGGCGCACATGTTTTCAACTTGAATTACACCCATCATGCCTAGTAACCCATACTGGAAAGAATGATGTCAGCTCTCCCTAACTCTGGAGGTCACCATTAGGTCTCTAGGGGTCGGGATCATCGCTATAAGAGAAAAAATACCTAGATCAAGGTTTGATCTAGTTTAGTACCAGGGTTAGTGTTTGGGTCAAAAGTCAAGGACAGAATCAGTATATTGTAGGTAGGATTTTTTTTTACATTTTTTAAAAATTAGCATTAGTGTAAGACTGTGTCAGTGTCAGCGTGTTTTAGGTAGGACAAAAAAAATCAAAATCTGCACTATTGCTTTTGGCCTGTACTATGAGTACAAACAACAAATAACATAATATGTGGTATCAGTGCGCTCTTCAGGAGCAGGAAAATTTATTCTGGGTTGTTCTTTGGTGGTAGGTTATGATAGTAACAAGAAACATACAGCTAAATTTAAAAAAATATTTTTTTTTTACTCTCTTGGGACAGTTTTCCTTTGATAATTTAAAAATAAAAAGAGATATCCATAACAATTTACTACCAAATGAAAGCTCAATTTGTCCTGAAAAAAAACAAGGAATATTCCACCTGGATACACAAAGTAGTTGTGATGATATGTATGGTTTTACTAACACATGTCAAAGTTGCAAAGTTGTGCTTAGGCATTAAGATTTGTTTTACCCTTAGGCGTGAAGGGGTTAAACATTCAGTAAGGTGATTTTTATTAAAGCAGTATTAAATATAAAAGAAAACATTTTATTATATTGTAGCTTACCATTTCTTATATGTGAGGGCTGCATTAGTTATCTTTTTTAGGCTTTCTTTCTGCTATTTTCTTCTGGTGATCCAGCCAGTAAGTCTGTTATTTCTTAACAGAGCAAGCTCTCTTGCAGTTACATTTAACACTGACAGAGTGCTTACAATGATTGGCTTTTATGTATTTCATAGTAAAACACTGCCAGTGCCAGGTGCTATAACATGTCTGTGAGTAGAAGTACACAACAATACTTGTGCTGCTTGCCCAACCCATCCGACACTAATGGCCCGTACACACGATCCGAAAATCGGATGAAAAATACCGCATACGATGCGATAGTACGATAATCGGATCGTTAGTACACAGCTTATGAGAGCCGATCACCACAGTTCATCAGATAATATTCAATCTGACATGCATGAAAATTTTGATCGCATGGTACCAGATCGTACAATTTTCGTTTAATCAGTACAGTTGTCGTCCGACAATACAATACAAATACACTACAACACATGACATCACTTCTGATTTTTTATTCTGTCTTACGAGAATATTCAAGACTTTAGTACACTCTTCCGATTCGATCTGAGATTAGCATGCAAAAAAAACGGACAATCTGTCGTCCGATTTTCGGATCGTGTGTACGGGGCTATAGGGGTTGATTTACTAAAGCTGGAGAGTGCAAAATTTGGTGCAGTTGTACATGGTAGCCAATCAGCTTCTAACTTCAGCTTGTTCAATTAAGGATTGACAATAAAACCTGGAAGCTGATTGGTTTCTATGCAGAGCTGCACCAGATTTTGCACTCTCCGGCTTTAGTAAATCAACCCGTATGTGTCGGATGGGTTGGGCAGGCAGCACAAGTATTGCAAATCAACCCCACAAGATCACATCAATGGTGTAAATATGAGTCTGATGTTGGAAAGTTCTTCTGATACAAACGGGACATCCTAAAAGTCCATTATTTATTTTTTTTGTCAACACCTTCCAGCATACAAAGCAATGAGATAGCCATTTATTTGAACAAAATTCTTCTGTCCCTGCCTCTTAGAACAAGTCATGTTCAGCGATCACTTTTAAAACATGATAGTCCAATAAAACCAAGCTCATAAGAACAACAGGACAGTTCTTTAGTTGTGACAAATTATCAGATGTCTGCCTTCTTAGGACCGGTTAGAGGACCCTGATAGTTCTGTGTCTCGGCTGCTAGATGACACCTCCAGCGAAGGGTGCTGAGTTATTGCCAGGTTAAAAGCTTATGATGGTGTCAGTATCGGAAGATGTGTTATTGTGTTATGAAAGTTCTGCCGCCTGGACGTATTAGCCCTGCGATCAATCACAGCTGACAGGGGCTCTTTAGCCTGTCACACTTGGTATGTCTTGAAATCTTCAGACGGCCACTGACTGGCAAATTGCTAATTTAATTCCTGCCTAACGTGGTTAGAAGATGCATTAGTTCCAAATGGGGCCAGAGGTCCATGCTGTCTCTGCGTTACAATGTCTGCCTATGGTGGGAGTGCAGATTTGATGGGCAAAAGGTTCTTTATGATTCTCTGACCACTTTCTCTGCGTCATTATTTCTCTCTGTGTACAGGATACCAGCATGCAGCCAGTTTGAATCAATCCATTTACATTTTATACACTCATACATGCTTTTTGATATGTTACAGATCTGTATGACACATCTATGGTTGTTTACTAGCCTAGGTACTCTCAAGTACTGGATGCAGAATTACAGCAGTGCTCATGCTGCATCTATGACCACGCTAATACCTTCCTTTCAGGGCCCTCCAGGGATTTCATAGAGCAAAAATTGCAGCATCAATGCAGGTACACACTGCAGTCTGTGTTTATTGTGGTATAATGCAGAACACAGTGAAGAGTAGCACTACTCCCGTAGGAGTTGCAGATGAAAGGGATCCCCCCACTCCTGCACAGCCAAGCACACCAAATTTTCGCAAGCACCCAGAGTCAGTGAACAGTCTTTGTTTTTGTTATTTATTAGAGGGTTAACAACTTGGATAGGGATGGGAGGTTATGGGATGCCCACTTGACTTCAACAACTTCAGGGACAACTTTCCATATACATCTATACAGGTGGTCCCTGGGTTACAAACAAGATAGGGACTGTAGGTTTGTTCTTAAGAGCCGGTTCACACTGAGGCGACTTGTCAGGCGACTTGAGTCGCCTGACAAGTCGTCTCCATGCAGTGCAATGGAACTGTTCTGATAGGAGCGACTCAGGTCGCTCCGACTTAGAAAAAGTTTCCTGCACTATTTTCGGGGCGACCTCAGCACGACTTGCATTGACTCCTATGTAAAGAAGTCTCCTTGCAAGCGGCGCTGAGGTAGCCTCGAGCGGGGAGACTTGCTTTGCCCTGCAAGTCATGCCGCTCCAATGTAAACCGGCTCTAAGTCAAATTTATTTGTAAGTAGGAACAGGTACATTTTTTAAGTGTAGCTTCAGCCAAAAAAACTATTTTTAAGCTTTTTGGATAACATAGGGAAGGGTTAACACCCCTGTAATGTTTGTTTTGCTGTCTATGTTTCTGTTCAGAAGATTTCACCTCACTTCCTGTCCCAATGATAATTGGATTTTGAAAATTTTGGGTTGTTGTGGAAACAAACCTTGGTGATAAAGCATCAGTGGAGACCCCTTTTTCCCATAATAACTCTTATAGGAGTGACTTTCCCTTCCTAGGGGCAGATTTCCTCTCACTTCCTGTTGTCTCCCTCCGTTTGTAAGTCGGATGTTTGTAAGTAGGGGACCGCCTGTATACAGTCTCTTCTCCTCTTTCCTCCTGAACAAACACTTGCTGGCTCCAGCTGAATCACTCTCGAGATGATCTGACAGGCTCCCAGTCAGATTTAGCTTCAGCCCATTACAGGCAGGAACTCACAGCCCTTTTCTGTGTAGCTCAGATATGTTGAAACTGCATGCAATTTCTCCTCTGTAGCCACTGATCCCAGCACCACCTCTTCAGGCACTGCCAACCCACCTGGCTGCAGCTGCCCCTTTCAGCAGCCCTCCTGGCTGTCTCTACAGTAGTCCACTCGACTGACTCTTCACCAGTCCCCCCGGATGACTCTTCATCAGCCCATCGGCTGACTCTCAAGGGATCTCTCAGGGAAAGGCCTGAAGACTTAAGCTCACAACTGTCTTCAAGGGAGACTGGCTACATGTGTCAGTCTCCCACCTTTGTTAATCCCCACAATGTTGCACTACTCACTCTGTCCTCTCTTGCTCCCATGCCTCCAGGAAAGACTTCCTCCCGTGTGTTTTGGTAGGATCCTTTCAGCACCTGAGCCGCGGCCCAAGACATGACACCCCCACAGATTAGGGGCCACCGCTGAGGGCCACTGACAGCCTCCTTAACACTGAATCTCCATCTTCCACCCGACTGCCCCTGCTGGCATAGCCCATGTCTATTTATGAGGTGAACTCAGTGGCGGCTGGTGAAGTTGTAGGATGGGGGGGGGGGCGCCAGGCCCCGCCCTTCCTTTTTGACCCCTCTTACTTGTAATAGATCCCACCTGTTATAGAATCCACCCACTCTGTCCCCTGTATTCCACATATTGTGTCAGGAATACACAGCTCAGCATCACATGACACAGTATACAGCTCAGCATCACAGGACACAGTATATGGCTCAGCATCACAAGACACAGTATACAGCTCAGCATCACAGGACACAGTATACAGCCCCAGCATCACAGGTGGGGTAAATTGCAGCCAATATCACAGGTGGGGTAAATTGCTGCCAGTATCACAGGTGGGGGTAAATTGCAGCCAGTATCACCAGTGGGGGCACTTATGCAGCCAATAACACATGTGTGGGCACTTATGCAGCCAATAAAACAGGTGGGGGCACTTTTGCAGCCAGTATCACAGGTGGGGTAAATTGCAACTAAATTCACCGGTGGGGTAAATTGCAGCCAATATCACAGGTGGGGGTAATTTGCAGCCAGTATCACAGGTGGGGGTAAATTGCAGCCAGAATCACAGATGGGGGTAAATTGCAGCCAGTATAACAGGTGGGGGCACTTATGCAGCCAATAACACAAGTGAGGGGAACTTATGCAGCCAATAACATAGA